>QRDG01002144.1:244983-499820 GCA_012064385.1 Puccinellia tenuiflora | reverse complement strand
GCGCGGATGCTGGATCGCACCTGGCGAGCTGCGTTCGTTCTTGAAGGTTGCAGGAAAGCACTCTGGCAAATCAACAAAGTGTTTTTTCCCCTGATGAACAGCCGGAAGGGTTGCCCGCGCTGTTGGAGAGGTTCCGCAGTAGCAGGGCGTTGAAGGGGGTCGTCTTCAACCAGCTTGTTGCCGGGGCCAACACGGCGTTTGCCTATGTTCGACTGCATCGACCTCATGTTCCCTTGGACAGAATACTTGATGGCTTGCCTAGGGATGTTGATTATGCTGAATCCCTTGAAGCCGCACGTCAGGTGATGCAACAGGTCAGGAATCATACAGAGCGACGTGTAGGGCCACTGGATGCGCCAAAGGAAGAGCCTGTCGACTAAGAAAACAGTTTGTTGTATGATGTTAGCTTGTAACATAAATATGCATGTATGTATGCCCATATGATGTTGTATGTGTGATTTGCACTTGTAGACCTGTATGGCGCGAGCCCCCGAGTGGTTCGAGTGGCGGCCTAGGATTTTTCGAGTTATGCCTGTGTGGCGCAGCCCCCGAGTGATTCGAGTGGCGGCCTAGGCTAGACTTAGACCTGTATGGCGCGAGCCCCCGAGTGATTCGAGTGGCGGCCTAGGATTTTCGAGTTATGCCTGTGTGGCGCAGCCCCCGAGTGATTCGAGTGGCGGCCTAGGCTAGACTTAGACCTGTATGGCGCGAGCCCCGAGTGATTCGAGTGGCGGCCTAGGATTTTCGAGTTATGCCTGTGTGGCGCAGCCCCCGAGTGATTCGAGTGGCGGCCTAGGCTAGACTTAGACCTGTATGGCGCGAGCCCCGAGTGATTCGAGTGGCGGCCTAGGATTTTCGAGTTATGCCTGTGTGGCGCAGCCCCCGAGTGATTCGAGTGGCGGCCTAGGCTAGACTTAGACCTGTATGGCGCGAGCCCCCGAGTGATTCGAGTGGCGGCCTAGGATTTTCGAGTTATGCCTGTGTGGCGCAGCCCCCGAGTGATTCGAGTGGCGGCCTAGGCTAGACTTAGACCTGTATGGCGCGAGCCCCCGAGTGATTCGAGTGGCGGCCTAGGATTTTCGAGTTATGCCTGTGTGGCGCAGCCCCCGAGTGATTCGAGTGGCGGCCTAGGCTAGACTTAGACCTGTATGGCGCGAGCCCCCGAGTGATTCGAGTGGCGGCCTAGGATTTTCGAGTTATGCCTGTGTGGCGCAGCCCCCGAGTGATTCGAGTGGCGGCCTAGGCTAGACTTAGACCTGTATGGCGCGAGCCCCCGAGTGATTCGAGTGGCGGCCTAGGATTTTCGAGTTATGCCTGTGTGGCGCAGCCCTCGAGTGATTCGAGTGGCGGCCTAGGCTAGACTTAGACCTGTATGGCGCGAGCCCTCGAGTGGTTCGAGTGGCGGCCTAGGATTTAGGTTGATTGCCCACAAAGGAAGAAATGACAAGTCTTTTCCTTCAAATATCTTTATTGATTCTCGCAAACAGGCCGCCTCGTTAAAACCCTTCCAGTCCCCTTAGGTACCCTGGCGAGGGAAAGAGTGCGTAAGAAACCTGCTGCTACTTAACAAGGTGAAGCTTACAAGCTGGGGTTGATCAGGCGTAGAAGCGGCGTAACTGTGCCACGTTCCACGGATTGCTGCAGACTGTCCCTGTCTTCGAGTCCTTCAGGCGGTAAGCTCCATTGCCGATTGCCTCTGTCACAATGTATGGCCCCTCCCATGGGGAGGCGAGTTTGTGCACCTTCTTCTGCTTGAGCCGGAGAACCAGGTCCCCGGGACGAATGCTCTAGGCCGCAGTCGCCGACCGTGGTAGTTGCGCAGGTCTTGCTGGTACACAGCTGTGCGGCTGAGGGCGATGTCGCGCGCTTCATCCAAGACATCCACATCATCTTCAAGTGCTTCTTCCGCATCGGACTCGTCGTAGGCCACTACTCGTGGAGCATCAAATTTGATGTCGCAGGGCAGGACTGCTTCGGCGCCGTACACCATGAAGAATGGTGTATACTGGGTAGATCTGTTTGGCGTGGTGCGTAGGCTCCACAGCACACTTGGTAGCTCCTCCACCCAGGCTCCTGCGGCTCGCTTCAATGGTACTCGCAGACGCTTCTTGATGCCTTTGCTAACTAGACCATTGGCCTTCTCGACTTGCCCGTTGGACTGCGGGTGCGAGACGGATGCATAACTGAGCTTGACACCTTGTTCAGAGCAGAAATCCCTGAATTCTTTGGCTGTGAAATTCGTCCCATTGTCGGTGATGATGCCGTGTGGCACACCGAACCTGAAGATGATTGACCTGATGAAGTTGACCGCTGAGGTTGCGGTTGAGCTTGTGATTGGGACCGCCTCGATCCACTTCGTGAACTTGTCGACTGCCACCAGGAGGTGAGTGTGCCCGCCTGGGGAGGATTTCTTGAAGGGACCTACCATGTCGAGTCCCCACTGCGCGAAGGGCCACGCGAGTGGTATTGTCTTCAGTGCCGACGCTGGTGCGTGCGGCTTGTTGGCGAACTTCTGACAGCCAACGCATTTTCTGACCAGCTCTTCTGCGTCTTGCATTGCGGTGGGCCAGTAGAACCCTGCTCGCAAGGCCTTGGCCACCAGTGCTCGACTGCTTGCGTGGTGCCCGCATATGCCGGCGTGGATGTCGAGTAAGATTGCTTGGCCGTCGGCTGGATCGATGCACCTTTGGAGTACTCCTGAGATGCTTCTCTTGTAGAGCTCGCCATTGATGATGGTGAAGCCTTTGGAACGGCGGACGATGCGCTTGGCTTCGACTGGGTTCTCCGGCAGCCGCTGGTGCAGCATGTAGGCCAGATACGGGCTTGTCCACGTGGGCTCGACTAGCATTATCTCCATGACCTCCTTCTCCGTGCTTGGCGGGTTGGCGGTGCTTGTTGTCGATGTAGAGGGTCCCGGCGGGGGCCGGACCTTGATTGAGCGCTGTGTGATGCACTCGAGGAAGACTCCGGGTGGCACCGGAGCTCGATCCGATCCTAGATTGGCCAGGATGTCAGCTTCTTCGTTGCTTTCGCGGCCGATGTGCCGCAGTTCACAGCCGTCGAAGAGGCCTTCCAGCTGATTGTACAGCTCCCTGTAGGCTATCATGTTGTCAGCGATGGCATCACACTGCTTCATGGTTTGCTGCACAACCAGATAGGAGTCGCCGTAGATCATGAGGCGAGTGGCGCCGCAGTTCTGGGCCATCCGCATGCCATGGATCAGGGCTTCGTACTCTGCTTCGTTGTTGGAAGGAGTTGGGAACTTCATCTGCAGCACGTACTTCAGCTTGTCGCCTTTGGGTGAAATGAGCACGACTCCTGCTCCGGCTGAGTTGAATTTCTTGGATCCATCAAAATACATTGTCCATGCATTGGACAAGTCGGGCTCGTCGGGCAGTTGTGCTTCTATCCACTCTGTGGTGAACTCTGGGAGGACCTGGGCCTTGATTGCCTTCGGGTGTGCGTACTTCAGCCCCCACGGCCCTAACTCGACAACCCACTTGGCGACTCTTCCTGTCGTGGCTGGGTTAGTGAGGATGTCGGATAAGGCAGAGGAGCTTACCATCGTGATCGGGTGCTCGGAGAAATAGTGGACCACCTTCCTGGACGTCATGAAGACTCCGTATGCCAGCTTCTGGTAGTGCGGGTACCGCTGCTTGGAATCGGTTAGCACTTCGCTGAGGTAATACACTGGTCGCTGAATAGGGTGACTCTTCCCTTCTTTCTCCCGCTCGACCACGAGTACAGTACTGACCACCCTGTTCGTGGCTGCCACATACAGGTACAGTGGCTCATTCTCATGTGGTGCCACCAGCACTGGAGGAGTTGTGAGGGTCTGCTTTAGCTTGTCGAATGCATCTTGTGCCTCCTCTGTCCACTCGAATTTGTCTGCCTTTTTCATCAGTTGGTAGAAGGGCAGGGCCTTTTCTCCCAACTTACTAATAAACCGACTGAGCGCTGCGACTCTGCCGGCTAGGCGTTGTACTTCATGAAGCTTGGTCGGTGCAGGCATGTCGAGTATGTTCTGCACCTTCTCAGGGTTGGCTTCGATTCCTCTCGCAGAAACAAGGTACCCCAGTAATTCTCCGGCTGGGACGCCGAAGACGCACTTTTCTGGGTTTAACTTGATTTGGTACTTGTTGAGCGCGTCGAAGACCTTGCGGAGGTCGTCGATGAGGCTGTCCTCTGTGCGGGTGGTGACGACTATGTCGTCGACATAGACCTGGACAATCTGTCCTATGAGCTCCTTCAAGCAGGCCTGCATCGTGCGCTGGTATGTGGCTCCAGCGTTCTTCAACCCGAAGGGCATCATCTGGTAACAGAATACACCGTGTGGTGTGATGAACGCCGTCTTCTCCTGGTCTTCGACTTTCATCCTGATCTGCTGGTACCCAGAGTAGGCATCCAGGAAGGATAGGCGTGCACAGCCTGCAGTCGAATCGACGATCTGATCAATCCGCGGGAGCGGAAAGTGATCCTTGGGGCAGCATTTGTTGATGGCGGTGAAGTCGACGCACATGCGTAGTTTCTTCGTCTTCTTCTTTTCCACCAGTACCGGGTTCGCTACCCACTCTGAATCCTTTATTTCCCGAATAAATCCGGCGTGAAGCAGCCGGTCGATCTCCTTGCTGATAGCATCTCTCTTGGGACCCGCGAAACGCCTCATGGACTGCTTGACTGGTCTGGCATCTTTGCGGACGCGTAAGGAGTGCTCGGCGAGTTCCCTTGGTATACCTGGCATGTCAGAAGGTTGCCAGGCGAATATCTTCCAGTTCTCGCGCAGGAACTCGACGAGCGCGCTTTCCTATGCGTTAGTCAGGCTTGATGACACCCTGACCGTCTTGTCGGTGTCCGTCGGGTGTACCTGGTGAGCCCTTGTGTCGTCGCTTGTGTTGAATGTCGACTCCTTGGATGGTTTCTTCCGTGGCGGGAACAGAGTCCTGTCGTTGTCGACTGCCATCATCTCCAGCTGCTCGTCCATCCCAAAGAACTCAGAAATCCTGCTGAACTCGCGGTCGCAGCTGTCAGACCGGTCGAAGTCGCCTTTCACCGTGATGACACCCTTTGGTCCCGGCATCTTGAGCAGGAGGTAGGCGTAATGTGGCACTGCCATGAACCTGGCGAAGGCCGGACGACCCAGTATGGCATGATATTGCGACTTCCAGTCGACTACCTCAAAGTCGATCGCCTCTCGCTGGAAGTTTTCGGGTGTGCCGAATATGACATCGAGTGTAATGGTTCCCATGGGCGTGACTGCTTGCCCTGGTACTATACCGTGGAAGGTATTTGCTGATGGCGTTAGGTTGGATGTTGACCTGTTCATCCTTCTCAGGGTGTCGGCGAAGATGATGTTTATACCGCTGCCTCCATCCATGAACACCTTCTTCAAGGTGTACTCCCCGATCTGAGCTTCGACTACCAGAGCAGCGTGCCCGGGTCGTGGTATCGCCGGCGGGTGGTCCGCTCTGGAGAAAGTGATCGCTGTTTCTGATCCTCTCAGGTAATCGGGTACTGCAGGTGGATTGGTGAGTGCTTGGTAGACCTGGCGGGTGATGATTTTCTGTGTCCTGTTGGAAGGACGTCCCTTCTGTATCATGTTGATCTGCCCACGTGCTGCCGGGAACGCGTTAGCAGGATCCTGCGGCTGTGGCTGTGGCTGTTGTTGCTGTTGCGGGTAGAAGGCCAGCGCTGCTTGCGCTGGGTTGGCGACTGGAGGAGGAGGTGGCGCCTGGAGGGCCAGCTGTGCGGCTGGCTGTGCCACGGGTGCTGCTTGATTATCGCGCTGTCCGTTCTGGGGGACTATTCGCGCAAACGCCCTGTATATCTTTTGCGCCTTTCTGCAATCCTTCAACAGGTGGCGGGATCCCCACTTGCCTGTTTCTGGGTCCCTGAACATGTGATGCTTGCAAGGTTGCTCTAACTCTTCTTCCTCAGTCAGTGGGCGTCTCCGCCACTCGCGCTTGCGACTTCCGTCTCTATGGTAGCTGCTGCCACCGTCCTGGTTGTATTGCCTTTCATTCTCACGGGGGGTTTCGAATCCCGCCGCTACTAACTCGATCGAGTCGTTGCCGACGTAACGCGGCTTCTTCTTCAGGCGCCCTTCTCGCCAGTTGCTGGGTCCTGCTTCTTGCCTCGGGGATCGTGGTGCATCACGAACAGAGTCTTCTCCATCTGCCCACTGGTTGGCTATCTGCATGAGCTCGATCATGTTCCTCGGCCTAAGCCTACCAAATTCTTCACGGAGGTCGCGGCGGTAAACGCCGTGCATGAATGCATCCATCACCCTGTCCTCTGAGGTGGCTCCATCCATGGTGTTGCGAAGTAAGGTCCACCGCTGGATGTACGAACGGAGTGGCTCATCTCGACCTTGCTTGCACGCCTGGAGCTCAATGAGGGTTGTTGGCCTTGCGTATGTCCCCAAAAAACTCTTCACGAATGCATTCCTGAACTCGTCCCAGGTGCTGAAAGCGTCCCTGGGCTGAGTGTTGAGCCACCCGCGAGCAGATCCCGTGAGCATCAACTGAATGTATTGCATGGCAGTAGTCGAAGTACCACCTTGACAGCTGCACGCGATGAGGTAGTCTTCCAGCCAGTCCCTTGGGTCTTGCTTCCCATCATACTTGGGTGTCTCTGCTGTTAGCTTGAAGCCTTTCGGCATCTTCGTGTCGCGGATGTTGAAGCTGAAACATGCGGCTCCGCGTGGCTCGAAATCGTCGTCGTCGTAGTCGTTGGCTTGTGCACTCGCCGCTCGCAGCCGTCGACTGCGGTCCACCCTTCTCTGTGCGACGACGTTACGGACATCTTCGCCTGGCTGCGGCTGTCGCAGTCGAATTGGGGCTGGGTCTGCGAGTGGTGCGGGTTCACGATCGCGGCGGTCTCGATTCTCGTGCACCCTTCCTGCTGGTGCTGACTTCGCCAAGACTTCCTCGACTTCCTTGAGGGATTGAATTTGTCGCCTGTGGAGGCGGGCGTGGGCGTCACCCTCCGGCGGCTGTGTTAGTCGCAGGTAGGTTTCGACCGCCATGAGGGCCGAAGCGGGTGTCTTGGGGACGGGGATTCCGTCCGCATCTTCCGTCATGAACGACGACTCCAGATTGCGAGTGAGGTGGACGCGATCGGCTTCTGGCACCCGTGGCATGCGAGCCCTGTGACGTCCTCCTTGCGAGACTTCCTCCGATCCGGCCAAAAACGAGTGTGCTGCCCTCCTGGCACTCGACGCGTCGGCTAGTTCTTTGCGCCGAATCAGATCGGCCTTCTCTTGGCGGACTCGCTCGGACTCCTTCCAAAGCAAGTATTGGACCGCCAGTTGGTCTTCTCGGGGTTCATCTGGTGAAGGGAACGTGCCTTCGTCCACGTGCTTCATGGCCTGGATCGCCATCTCCCGAGTGATGGTGAGTCTTGTCACCCTGTCCGGCATGGTCACCTCCAGCGGATATACGTGTTCCCCGCCGTTGGATCGTGCTGGGCTGGCCATATAGACTTGCGCGGGGTACACCCGTCGAGTGGGGCTGATGCTCCCAGTCCTGCTTCCTTCGTCCGAGCTATGCTCAGAGTCGAAAATCACAGCAACGTGGCGGGTGCCACGGTCACTGCTACTGGCGATTCCGCGACGCAGAGGCGCGGTTGGCGTAGGCGAAATTGGCGTAAATTTTGGCTTCGTCCGAGGCGCGGACAAGAAGGTCGGAGTAGACTTGTTCCGCGCCAAGGTTGCAGTAGATGCGATTTTTCTGGTAACCGCGGGTGTGGTCACCGCCGTCGCCTTTGACGCGGTCGTAGATGGTGCTGACGCAGTCGAAGTAGACGCGATCTTCACGGCAGTCGATGGCACGATCGCCGTGGCGGGTGAAGCCGCGGTCGGCGCAGTCGGTGTAGATGCTGGCGCGTCCGTCGCGCGCAACGTGGCCAGCGTGGGCCGGAGCGTTCCGCGACTGTCCACGAGATAGCGCAGACTACCGAAGGTAATCCACGTGCTCTGCTGCACCTCAGCGTACGCCGGGAGATCCGCCGGCGAGTGGTGGACGAACTCGAGGAAGCCGGTGTAGATCGACTCCCTGGCGCTGATGCCGTTCTTCATTGTTGATGAGGCCGGCGCAACCATGACTCCAACGATCTGTTCTTTCCCACAGACGGCGCCAATTGACGAGGAGTGGACTCGGCAAATCCCAAGGTTGTACACCCCGGGTTGATTGAGGGGGAGAGAGAGAGTGAACGTTGGTGGCTGTGACGGCTAACAGGGGGCGAGTTTTACCCAGGTTCGGCCCCTCGAGGTGAGGTAAAGACCTACTCCTGCTTGTCTGGAATTATTGAGGTGGCTACAATGGCGAGATGCAATCTCGCTAGGGTTTGCTTGCTGGTTGCCTGAACTAGACGACGCACCCTCCTGGCCTTTATATCACAGGCCAGGTCTCGGGTGGACAGTGCAGATTGCACGTTACAAGATAAGGAGAACCATCACCGGCCTAACCGACTACTTGGGCCACACGGTACACTTCATGGGCTTCAATGGGCTTCTCTTGGCGTGACCCAGGTACCACCACCGTGGGGCACCCGAAGGGTAGCCCCACGACAATCATCAGCAGTTATTTCTTGATCATTACAACAGCATTTTGTCCTACGTTTTACCAATCCAAGTGCACTCTGATGATGAAGATTTTCTAGTGGTTAAATATGGTGTTGTGAAGTTCGATTATGATGATGTGATTCTTTACCCATTTGCCTCACTGCCAGCAGCTATCAGTCCTATTAGGCCACTCCAGATTATGCTAGCAACTTCTAACTGCTACTTCTCTTGATCAGTGCCTCGTCAAAGGTGTTAGAGAAATTTTCCCTGATGCAGAACACAAATTTTGTGTGAGGCACATGTGGCAAAATTTTCAACAAGTACACAAGGGTGATGTTCTGAAGAACCAGCTGTGGAAGTGTGCAAGGAGCACAATTGTTGTTGAATGGGAAGCCAACATGAAAGCTATGAAAGCCTTAAGCATTGAAGCTTATCAGTGGCTGGATGAACTACCACCAAACACATGGGTCAAGGCATTTCAAAGTGAATTTCCCGAGTGTGACATCCTTCTGAACAACAACTGTGGGGTGTTTAACAAGTAGGTGAATTTCAACTTACTTCAGGTTCTGCTTTGATAATCTCATATTCCCCTACATTAGAGCTTACTTCTGGTCTGAAATGCTCTTAGGTATATACTAGAAGCCAGAGAGATGCATTTCAGATCCATGATGGACAGAATCAAAACACAACTTATGACAAGATATTTCAGCAAAAGAGAAGAAGCAGAGAAGTGGCCAGGCAAGATATGTCCAAGGATAAGGAAAAGGCTGGAAAAAAACGTGGAGCTAGCAGCTACATGCTCTGTACCAGGAGGAGGTTCAGGCCTTTTCCAAATTCACAACCATAGCAAGATTTATATTGTGGATTTTGAGGAAGAAAGTTATACATGTAGGAGATGGGACCTGAGTGGTATTCCATGCCACCATGCTATTGCTTGTTGTGGTCTAGACAGAATATGTCCAGAGGATCTAGTAGGCCCATGTTACATAATTGAAGCTTTAATTCAAAGCAACCTACAAGCCAATCATCAAGCCTTGTAGAGATAGGAGTGGACAAAATGCAAGGGTGCCAAATCAAGCCACCAGTTTATGAGAAAAAAGTAGACACACCAACAAACAAGAGTAGAAGAAAGCAGCCATATGAGGTTCAAAGCAAAGATGGAAGCAAGAGGATGTCAAGGAATGGATTCATAATTACATGTTCATATAGTTATGAAAATGGCCATAACAAAAAATGGTGCTCTAAGTGGAAAGCTGCCATGGAACCTGAACAAGGTGAGCTTGCAGTTATTCAAGAAGGTGAACCTAAGGTGACAAACCAAGAATCTATGGTTCCAAATCGTGAAGTTGAGCCTGTGGTCACAAACAATGAAGCTGAACCTGTTGTGGCAAACCAAGAAACTATGGTTCCAAATCATGAAGCTGAGCCTATGGTTGGTCACGTTAGTTATGCTTCAAACAATTCATCATGTTAATTTTGTTTTGCATGTTGTCATCATAGAAAATGACTAGTGAATGCATCATATTACAGGTTGACTTTGGAATTACTATGCTTCAGAAGATGGAGTAGAGAAGGCCACCTCCTAGAGTGGAGTCCAATATGACAACACCAGATTCAACATTCATATATAGTGATGCCAACATAGGTGTTGCAACAAGCTCAACCACAACAACAATTGATGCTAACCTGTCAATTAAGTTGGCAAAAATGAAGAGAGAAAAGGATAGTGAGAAGGATGCCAGAATGAGAAACTAGAGAGAAGAGCAGCAAAAGCTGAAGCCAAAAGACAAGAGGCAAGTGATAGAAAAGCTGAGAAGGCTGCCAAGAGAAGAAAGGAAGCAGCAGAGAAGAGAGCTGTGGAACTAGCTGCAAAGAAAGAGGCTGCAACAGCTAAGAAGGAAACATTGGAACACGAGAAAGAGGCAAATAAGTTACAACAAGAAAAAGAAGCATCGGAGAAGAGAGCACAACAGGACGAAGCAAAGTTGAGGAAGTTGGCCAAGTAAGCAGAGGAAGGAGCAGAGAAGAGAACACAACAGGAGGAGGCAAGGAAGTTGAAGCTGGCTCAGCAAGCACAAGAAGAAGCAGAGAAGAGAGCACAACATGAGGAGGCAAAGAAGTTGAAGTTGGCCCATCAGATGAAGCAGAAGATATAAGTACCTGATGGTCCAAGTAACCAAGTGTTTAAAAAGCCTAGAAAAGATAATATGTTTGATGAGCTGGGATGATGACATGATTGCCCTTTATGCATGTGCTCTTTTCTGGGCTAAGTTACCAGTTAGTTTGTACTGCTGAACTAGTAGTTCTGTAGATTTCTTAAGTTCTGATGTTGAACTATGTTATGAATTTTTTTGATCATGCTAAGATGTTTTTTTTTACAGCTGGGCATGCTTGTGAAACATGGTGTCTGATGACGTGGATCACACGTTTGATGGGGAATCCCAAGACGAAGGTATGATGCAGCAAAGCAGCAGTTTCCCTTGATTACAAAACCAAGGTTATCGAACTAGTAGGACTTGAAAAAGGTTTGCAAGGTGTCAACGCCGCTAGACAAAGAGCTATTGACATGGACCTGCATACAATCACAAACAAACTACTTTGCCTCAACGAAACAGAGAGTTTGTCAATCTCTCCGGCTTGCTGAACATAAAGAATTAAATGTGCAGAAGTAAAATATGATGAAAGTGAAATAGGACCAGCGAGCAAATGAGAACGGAAAGCTAGCAAAACAGTTGTAACAGTGTAGGAAAATAGGACCGGGGTCCACAGATAACTAGTGGTGTCTCTCCAAAAGATACACATGATGGGTAAACAAATTACAGCATGTCAATTGACAGAATTGTAGGCGCAAAACAATGCTATCATAAAACAATATAGTTCACTGTTTCATCTAATATGGGTATTACGTCAAAATACATAGACCGTTATCCAACTGCGTCTATGACTAATAATCCACCCCCGAGATCGATGTCCAGCATGTCTCCCAGAAGTATTAAGTTGCAAGCAACAGATCATTGCAATAAGCAAACTGCATAATGTAAGCAATATAAATAACACAAGGAAACAACACCGCTGTTTTCCCCCTAGTGGCAACAGCACATTCGTTGGCATGAGCGTTTCTGTCAATCGCACTCGGCACAAGAAGGCATGAAACCACTATCTAGCATAAATACCCTCTCTGAAGATACGAACAATTACTTGGCCACAGCATCCACTAGCATCGGAGAGCATGCAAGATCATAGATAAAACATAACACATATATGAACAAGAGTAATGATTTCCACAATTCATCGGATCCATGCAAACACATCATTTAACAGTTACAGATAATATGATCTTGATCGTGATAGGCAGCTCACAAGATCTAAGCAATGGTGTACAAGGAGAAGAGATAACCATCTAGCTACTGCCATGGACCCGTAGTCCCGTGGTGGACTACTCACGCATCATTCCTGAGGCAGGCATGGTGGTGTAGATGCCTCCGGTGATGATTTCCCCCTCCGACAGGGTGCTGGGAAGAGCTTCAGAACCCTCCCGATCTAGGGTTGGCGGCGGCGGCGGCCTCGGATGTTTTCTGGAAAATATGATCGGATATCGAGGGTTTCCACGTCAAAGGCAATTTATAGGAACCCTAAAAAAAGGCAATTTATAGGCGAAAGGGCGACTCGAGGAGGTGACGGAGTCGCCCAGGTGGGACCCCGGCGCGGCCAGCACTTGGGCCACGCCTGGGTGGCGTCTGGGGGCTGTGGGGCCACCTTCAGCTCCCCTCCTAGCTCCGTCTTTTTTTCTTCATGAAAATAATTCACGTAAATTTGCAGATGATTCCGAAAAACTTCCCCGAACAACTTTTCTGATACAAAAAGACAGCAGAAAACAGGAACTGGCACTGGGCATCTTGTTAATAGTTTAGTTCCATAAATCATGCCAAAATGATATAGAAACATTATAAAAATGTGGCACTGATATATAATCAAGCATGGAACATCAAAAATTATAGATACGTCTGGAACGTATCAGCATCCCCAAGCTTAATTCTTGCTCGACCTCGAGTAGGTAAATGATAACAGAATAATTTTTGAAGTGACATGCTACCAACATAATATTGATCAAATAATAATGTAAAGCACATGATCTGAATGAAGTGATCCAAGACAATGGTTCATTGAATGAAACAAATAATGATTAACCAGGTGTAACATCTAAACAAGAATTTATTAGAAAATAGTACTTTGGAGATCTAAAACTATGACACCTGACAATGATTGATATCTCACAAAGCAATATTCTTTCGGCAAAGGAGTTTGACCAACACAAAGAAAGATTTAAGTTTTCAGCAAAAGGTTCAACTTGCAACATGTTTATCTCAAGATAATTCAATACAAAGTTTTCATAGTTAGACATAAAGATAACATGAAGTAAAACTTGCACCAAAGTTGACACCATGTGATTGCTTGAGAGGTAAAGAAGGGGAAGGAAAATTGACTCAACATAAAAGTAAAAGAAAGGCCCTTCACAGAGGGAAGCAGGGATTAGTCATGTGCTAGAGATTTTTAATTTTTTTGAACAGAAGTAAAACAGTTTTGAGATATGCATGCTTTCGTCAACGACTCCACAGTAAAGAAACTAGCTAGTCCTCTGTACCAAGCAAGGATTTTAGACTTTTGAGAGCGGCTGGTAATTAGAGGAATGAGTTCACACCTCGTTCTCCTTTGTTTCACCACTAACCAATGTTTGACTGATTTCTCAGTTTTGCACTGTGCGGAGGAGAATGGTGGGTTATATTTATATTTTGATTGAGACACGAGGTCTCTTGACAGCTCTCGGCAAATTCAAGTGAGCACGTAATCCATCCTCACCGGGTGAAAGGGGGGAAATGACCTTACTTGTCACAGGCTATATCTAGCTTCGCTACTGCTTTCTCATGAGCTTAAAAACAGAGACACAAAAAGGAAAATTTTGAAATATTTAAAGGTAGCACATGACAAATTTACTTAGAGTGGCAAGAAAATACCACATGTAGGTAGGTATGGTGGACACAAATGACAAAGATATTTGGCTCAGGGATTTGGATGCACGAGAAGTATTCCCTCTCAGTACGGAATTTTTAGGCTTAGCAAGGTATCAAACAAACACATAACACCAACTTGGTTCAATGAATGACTAAAGATATACATTATGCATAACCATTAGACTTCACATCGTATACCTTGTTAGCCAAACCAACTGTTTGCAAAAAGAATATCTAGACTTTGGAGCTACCAAGCAGGACAAACACCATAATTTTAAGCTTTACGGAAGTTCTTTACTAATCCAATCTTACTAGATGATCCACAAGTTTAAGCATTTAATCTACTTTATATCTCTAAACAATTGACAAGTATCAAATATTCAGGATAATGATCTACAAGATTATGCAAGCACTTTTCACACTTCCTACATGATAATTTCCATTCAACCAAACACCAATCAACCTATTTGAAGCAACTAAAAGGTAAAAGCACAAGAGAATACTTCCTACCTACAAAAGCTAATAGCTCTGAAAAGAGACGCATGAAAAACAAGAGCTAGAAGCAAAAATAATAAAAGCTAAACACTCAACACATATAAATGAAGAACATGAGTGTTTTATGAAAAAGTGGAGCGTGTCTCTCTCCCAAACAAGCATGCAAGGATCCAATTTATTGCAAAGACCAGAGAACAAAACACAAACAAACTGAAAATAAAAACAAGCTGACGCTCCAAGAACAGCACATAATGTGTAAAGAAATAAAAATATAGTATCATGAGTAAAACCGATGATTGTTGATGAACAAGGGGAAGCCTTGGGCATCCCCCAACTTAGACGCTTGTGACTTCTTGAATATTTCAGAGGAGGGTCCATGGGGAGCCTCCCCAAGCTTAAGCTCTTATCCCTTCTTGATCTTCATTCATCACCTCGCTCTTGGATACTTGAAAACTACCTTCACGCAAAACTTATAGCAAACTTCATTAGAGGGGTTAGTCCACAAAAACAATATCTTCCTTCGGTCCAAAGCTCATGTCATGAACTTATTTTTAAATATTAGCTACTGTCACCAAGATCTAAGTAAAGCTCTTGACCTCAAAAGAACTTCACTTTGCCCGTAAAAGAAGCAATGCAAAACTAAGACAGAATCTGTCAAAAACAGAACAGACGGTAAAGATGAATTTTTTCGGGGTACTTATGGACCTCAAATCAGAAAACATAAAACTAGAGAAAGGTACACAAAACCCTGATGCGTGCTTTCAAAAATTCGCAGCCACGGCCCACAAATGACGTTCTGTGATATTTTGGATTTTTGAACAGTAAAGAACAGAAATCTGTTTCTGGACAGCAAACTCACCAATTAGTCTTCCTCTCTTTAGAGGCTATTCTTGGCACAAAAAACCAAATAAAAATATACAAGGGAGTTGTTACAGAAAACATCACCCAGAACTCAAAGAAACCAAAAGGAAACAGAAGGTAAAATAAAATGGGTTTCCTCCCATAAGCGCTTTTCTTTAACGCCTTTTAGCTAGGCAAAAGGGCAAACTCAAGTTTTATCAATATTGCCCACTTCAAAACCACTCTTTGGCTTACCAATGGAATCAAAAGGTTTCTTTCTCCTCTTCCTAGGGAAATGTTCCATCACTTTTTTAAGTGGGAATTGAAATTTAATATTGCCCACTTTCATATCAATAATGGCACCAACAGTTCAAAGAAAAGGTCTTCCCAAAACAATAGGACAAGGAAGCTTAAAATAAAGATCCATAACAATAAAATCAACGGGAACATAATTACCAGTAACCATGATGAGAACATCATCTAATTTACCCAAAGTTGTTTCCGAAGTGGCATCAAGAAAATTCACATTCAAATCACAGTCTTCTAGTGGTCCAAGATCAAGGGCATCATATAACTTTTTTGGCATAATGGAGATACTAGAACCAAGATCACACAAAGCATTGCACTCAAAATCATTAACTTTCATCTTAATGGTAGGTTCCCAAGCATCCTCTAATTTCCTAGGAATAGAGAATTCACATTTAAGCCTTTCTTCTCTCACTTCAATGAGAGCATTAGTAACATGTTTAGTAAAAGCCAAGTTCATTTTACTAGCATTAGGTGTTTTAGCAAGCTTTTGTAAAAACTTTATAACTTCAGTAAGGTTACAATTATCAAAATCAAAATCATTGTCATAAAAAATAGAAGGAGCATTGTCACCTAAAGAATCCATATCATCAAAACTAATTTCAGCATTTTTATCAACCATATTTTCTGTGTTGACTGAAAGTTTTGGGTTCTTTTTAGGTATCGTGGAAATTTATCCAACTCCAATTCTTTTACCATTGGTATACTTAGGTGTTGTAGATTACTCTTGAGCATTTAACATTTTAATATCCTCATTAGTATAAATAGTGTAAACATTAACAACCTTACTAATTTCAGCAATTTCAGCCTCTCTTTCTTCTCTTTCCCACCTAGCATGTAACTCGGCCAAAATTCTTATATTGTTGTCAATTGTAATTTGTATGGCATTTAAAGTTTTATGTACCTTAACATCATGAAGCAAAACATTTATTTTAAGAAAATCAACTTCATGAGAAAGGTTATCAACTTTAGCAACAAGATTATGAAGTTTCTCAAGCTTTTCTTCAACAATTTTATTGAAAGATTTTTGTGAAGTGATAAAATCTTTAAGCATGCTTTCAAGATCAGAGGACACACCTCTATTATTGTTGTAATAATTACCATAAGAATTTCTATAAGGATTACCATTATTTGGAGGATAAGGTTTATAATTATTATTACCAAAGTTGTTCCTATAAGCATTGTTGTTGAAATTATTTTTAACAAAATTAACATCAACTTGCTCCTCTTGAGCAACCAAAGAAGCTAAAGGAACATTATTTGGATCAATAGGAACTTGTTTACTAGAAAGCATAGACATAATCATATCAACCTTATTTCACTTAGAGAGGAGATTTCCTCGACAGAATTTACCTTCTTCCCACTAGGAGCTCTCTCGGTGTGCCATTGCGAATAATTTGCCATCCTTTCATCCAAGAGCTTTGTTGCAGAACCTAATGTGGTGGACATGAAGGTACCTCCAGCGGCTGAATCCAATAGGTTCCTTGAAAAAAATTAATCCTGCATACAAAGTTTGGATGACCATCAAGTAGTCAGTCCATGAGTGGGACATTTTTTAACTAGAGACTTCATTCTTTCCCAAGTTTGAGCAACATGTTCATTATCAAATTGTTTAAAGTTCATAATGTTACTCCTTAGTTGTATGATTTTTGCAGGTGGATAATACTTCCCAATAAAAGCATCTTTGCATTTAGTCCAAGAATCAATACTATTCCTAGGCAAAGACAATAACCACTCTTTAGCATGTCCTCTTAACGAAAAAGGAAAAAGTTTCAGTTTTATAATGTCGCCCTCTATATTTTTGCATATCACATAACTCAACAAAGTTATTTAAATGAGAGGCGGTATCATCACCACTAACATCAGAAAATTGCTCTTTCATGACAAGATTTAACAAAGCAGGCTTTATCTCATAAAATTTGGCTATGGAAGCCGGTGGAGCAATAGGTGTGCATAAAAAATCATCATTGTTTGTGTTAGTGAAGTCACACAACTTAGTGTTCCTAGCTGAACCCATTTCAACAATATTAAAGCAAGACACTAAGCAAAACAAAAAGAGACTACTTGCTGGAATTTTTTTTTTGTGTTTTTCAGTTTTAAAGCAAACGGAAGGCAAAACAAAAAGTATACTTAGCAAGACAATAACAAAGTAAAGTGAAAGGATGTGTGAAACTCCCCTAGCGAGAAGCTTCCAAGTCCCCGGCAACGGCGCCAGAAAAAGATTGTGGCGTGTTGACGGAAGACTTGGTAGTTCGAGAAGCCTTCTTCAAATCCCCGGCAACGGCGCCAGAAAAAGAGCTTGATGACGTGGATCACATGTTTTCGCTGGGGAACCCCAAGAGGAAGGTATGATGCAGCAAAGCAGCAGTTTCCCTTGATTACAAAACCAAGGTTATCGAACCAGTAGGACTTGGAGAAGGTTTGCAAGGTATCAATGGCGCCAGAAAAAGATTGTGACGTGTTGACGTGGACCTGCACACAATCACAAACAAACTACTTTGCCCCCAACGAAATAGAGAGGTTGTCAATCTCTCCGGCTTGCTGAACACAAAGAATTAAATATGCATATGTAAAATATGATTAAAGTGAAATAGGACCAGCGAGCAAATGAGAACGGAAAGCTAGCGAAGCAGTTGTAAACAGTGTAGAAAAAGAGGACCGGGGTCCACAAATAACTAGTGGTGTCTCTTCAAAAGATACACATGATGGGTAAACAAATTACAGCATGACAATTAACAGAATTGTGGGCGCAAAACAATGTTATCATAAAACAATATAGTTCACCGTTTCATCTAATATGGGCATTACGTCAAAATACATAGACCGTTATCCAACTGCGTCTATGACTAATAATCCACCCCTAGGTGGGACCCCGGCGCGACCAGCACCTGGGGGTGGCCATATTAGATGAAAGGGCGATCGTCCAGGTGGGACCCCAGCGTGGCCAGCACCTGGGCCGCGCCTGGGTGGCATCTGGGGGCTGTGGGGCCCCCCTGCAGCTCCCCTCCTGGCTCCGTCTTTGTTTCTTCGTGAAAATAATTCACGTAAATTTGTAGATGATTCCGAGAAACTTCCCCGAACAACTTTTCTGAAACAAAAAGACAGCAGAAAACAGGAATTGGCACTGGGCATCTTGTTAATAGGTTAGTTCCATAAATCATGCCAAAATGATATAAAAACATTATAAAAACTTGTGGCACTGATATATAATCAAGCATGAAACATCAGAAATTATAGATACGTCTGGGACGTATCAGTGTCTAGTATAGCTGGCCAAACGGGCCGGCCCGGCCCGGCACGGCACGCCAGCGGCGCGGCCCGTTAGGCACGTTACGTAATCGCGGCGTGCCGGGCCGGCGCGAATTTCATCCGAGGCACGGCCCAGCGGCACTAATACGACCCGTGAGCCCGGTCGGGCCGTTGTTTGGCACGGCCCGTTAGGCACTAATATGGCCCATCTGGCAGGATTACGGCCCAAAATATAAAAAAATAGGTAAAATAGCTATAAAAAATTAAAAATATATAAAAAAATGCCTAATCGTGCCGTGCCGGGCCGGCCCGCGTGCCTCAAATCGAAGTTGGGCCCGAGCACTAATGGGCCCGTGCCGTGCCGCGGCCCGTTTAGATCGTACCGTGCTCGGGCCGGGCCAAAAAGCCGTGCCTCGGGCCGGCCCATTTGGCCAGCTATAGTGTCTAGTAGTGAAATAGCTGGGTAGCAAGTTTCTCAGAATATAATCTACGTCTACTGATGAACAAATTTCTAGGAAATTATCTAATTTAATATGAAGTTTACACTGCCATTTGGACGTATTTTGGGTATATTGAAGAGCGTGGACCAAAGTGAGACACCACGTTAAGTTCAATCAATGTAGATGATTTTTTCTCTGGGTATAACCTAGCCTCTGCCCCATCTCCCAAGTCTTCCGTCTACCCGTCACCATTAGAGGAAAACCGACGGGACTCTCGTCCCTCCCTCTATGGGGACCTCCGGCTCGCACGGTGTATGGCCCTAGACGGGGACACCACTCCCAAAGCTCAAAACCAGGGACGACGGCCCCGGGATATTTTTTTTTATGGTGGCATGATTGCGGTGGTGGAAGCAAGGGTAGCACGTCGATCACCCGTCGATCTGGGGAATGGCGGTTGTGGCAACAGTGCGGCGGCGTACAGGAGGATCGAAGGCAGAGACACCAACCATGGTTAATGACATTGTCGGTCACTACGTGATTTAGATCCTTTTTAATACTTTGGCTATGTGTATCCCTGATGTCTCGAATTGCTCGTGATAATGAGTTGTTGCAGAGACATGAGGTGCTTATATTAACATATTAATGCTCCTAAAAAAACTATATATATCTCAACAAAAGCATGTTTTGTTTGTTCGTCGCAAGCAAGTAAGCTAGCAGGTTATGTCAACTCAGCTAGGATGGGAATTTACATAGTTCCTGTCAATGAAAATTTCCAAGGACAAGAGGTCATGTCATGGAAGCTTCAGTGTCGCCACCGTCTCTCTTCGTAGTCCCCATCTCCATCTCCTGCGTCTGATGATGGCTATCGCTGACTGCTGCGGACGGGTTCTGGTGGCCGTGCTCGCTGCTGGACTGCGTTTGTTGGCTGACCTGAAAGCTGCTGGTCCCAAGTGCCATCTTCCTGAATTTCTTCAGGTCCTCGTTGTACTGACTGGTATCGTACTCGGAGCTGGTGTGTGATCCCATGAACCGGCTGTGGCCAGGACGGACGCCTTCGTTCAGATCATCCAGTGATACATCGCCTTCCAAGGCCCGAACAACCTGTTCATTACATCAAGGTTACCTTTCCCTCTATGATAAATTAGCGACGAGGTTGAAGTAGAGAGCTATGAATCTGAGCCAACGAAATTAGGATACGAGAGAGGAGAAACCTGCAAAGAAATGTACCTGGCTCATGCGTGGACGTCGCCGTCCGGAATGGCGCACGGACGCAGCTGCACAGGCTATCATCCTTGCCATCTCATTATCATTGAACTCAGTTCCTAGGTGGGGATCCACTAAAGCATCGTGATTACCGTCCTCGAGTGCACGTGTCATTAAAGGCCTTGCCTGCCGGGAGAAAGGAACAAAATTCAGTTCAAAAAGATGTATCAAACATATACAAAGAAAGCAACAGATGCCCATGGAAGATGTGTGGAGTAAGAAAAGTTCAAGACAGTAAACACCGACAAGAATAGATAAAAAAAAATGTATATCACTATAACGGTTAAGGCACCTGATCTTGAAAGAAAAATGAGTCATTTTATCGACAAACAGGAAGTGATTTATAGTTATGATGGTAGAACCATGGTTGCTACTTAGAAAGTCCAAGATAGTCCTCAAGGATGATTGGATTTTAATCACAGGATTAATTACAATCCATACTATGAGGTAAAAAACCCTGAGGGATGTTTAGAAGAATGGTACTCCCTCTGATCCCAAATAACTTTCGGAAGTTGTGGTATGAAGTTGTACAAGCTCAGTTCATTTTCAACAACACATAATACGGATCGGAGGGAGTACTTCTTATCAAAGTTTTGGGAATTTCAGTCAAATTTGCACTAGCTTACAAAACTTTATCAAGAAATACTCCTTCAAACAGACCCTTCAATGTAAAATGAGTAAAAATACAACAAGAAATGACTTGACCCAGCAAGTAACAGCACGGTAGACAACAAATTTAACTTACCCAGTCAACCAAGCTGTCATCCATATGCGCTTGTTTTGAACTTACAGGACGGCGCCCAGTTATTAGCTCAAGAAGCATTACTCCGAAAGAAAAGACGTCTGATTTCTCAGTGAGCTTGCCAGAAGAAGCATACTCTGGAGCAAGGTACCTAAGGGCAAGGCCAAGATTGTCAGGGCAGTCATTTTCAGACAGCAGAGCTTGCATGTTAGTTGCTACAACATGTACCATCTTTATTGGGCCTATTTTCAAGGATTTGAGATAGTATTTCACTGATAATGTTCCACTGGTCACTGATAATGTTCCACTGGAAGATCGAACTTACCCAAATGTTCCCATTACTCTGGTGGAAACATGGGTGTCATTATCAGGAGTTAACTTTGCAAGTCCAAAATCTGCCACCTGTAAAATGAAGGTTTACTTGGTGAACTACAGATCCAACAGTTTGTATTAGTAGGCTGATATTAACACTCTTTATGATGATTGGTTAGCATCAGTCTATCGCCACTGTAATTAGTTTCTGAATTTACTCATATCAACTAGTTTGGCATTCAGGGAGCACTCCACAATCAACTACTTCCTCCAATCCATTTAAAGTGTCGGGAGAAAACAACGTCGTATGTACAACTTGCGACATTTTTTTCGGATTAGAGGAAAAAGGCTCGGAATTTTACATAAAAATGGAACAAAAAAGAATGTGTATAGTACCTTAGCTTCAAATCTGTAATCCAGAAGAATATTTGATGCCTTTATGTCACGATGAATGATCTTAGGATGGCCTGTGAAATAAGAAAAAAAGTAAAATCATGAGAGAAACAGCAACATAGCTTTCTGTTGAAAAGATAACTAAAAGGATAACAAGTAGGTATGGGTTTGAGCTCACAGTCTTCATGAAGATACGCCAATCCCTTGGCAGAACCCAAAGCAATACGTAGTCTTGCAGGCCAATCCAGGGTTGGTCCACGCCTACCTGAAAAGAAGGTGAAAATAAACCTTAAGGCCTGAGCAAATGCTCAAGAGAATACAGAACAAGTGAGTATAGCAGATGTTTTGCACGACAGGTGTTCCGTGCACAGGTATTACAGGTTTCGACACGAGCTTCAGAGCATTGCTTTTTGGTCTAAATGAAAAGATAATCAATAAACCTAGAAATTTTGTCCTTTTTTAAAAAGCTGTGTTTCCCATTTTGACAAAATCTGACAAAATGTAAAGACTGAAGAAAACTTGGCGCTAAAGCTGATATCTTCTGGATTGGATTTGGTTCTAATTTACTTTCAACAAATACAAAGGATTTCCTAATTTACTTTCAACGAATTAAAGAGCACTTTGACAGAGAAGACACAATCATGATTGAAGCACAGATAGAAATTATTACCATGTAAGTGGAATTCTAATGTGTTGTTCGGAACAAACTCATAGACAAGCAACCTCTTGTCCTCAGAAATGCAATAACCAACCAATGTCACGAGATGTTTATGATGTACCCGGCTGATAATCTCAACCTCTGCCTGGAACTCACGCTCTCCCTGGCCACTTCCATCTCTTAGTTGCTTCACAGCAACTTCTGTGCCATCCGGCAGTACCCCTTTGTGAACAAATCCAAAACCACCTTGCCCGAGAAGATTAGCATCAGAGAATTCGTTGGTCGCCACCGCCAAGTCTTCATAAGTAAAAGTGGATCTTGAGAAGCTGAGGGCGTTTCCATAAGGCGATTGCGGGGGTTCACCGCCGCCAGAGTAATTTGAACCAGAACCGCTACTGTTTACATTAGCCGGAGGAGGAGGAGGCGGTTTAGGGGTAGGATGTGAATGCATCTTCTGATCAGGTGGTGGTTGAGGAGCATTATGCTGCCAATTTTGGTACGTCCCACCATATTGATCCCCTGCAGCAGAAGAAAAGTTGTACTTAAAGATGTGAGTGATTCGTGTTGACAATAGTTATTAGTACTAAGGGAATTCCCCCGTTGCAAAATCTAATAAAAAGAAATGATTGCACCAAGTTTAAAATTGAAGTTAAACACACATTTACCTTGCTGATAGTATTGGACTTACTTGGCCTCATAGATTTGGCATAAACAAAGCAGATTCCAGGAATCCCAGAAAATAATCGAACAACATGCAGACCTAGAGTTTATTACTCCGTATATTTATTTTTCAAAATTCCCCTTTTGGATTACCTCAAACACGGATGAAGATCCACACGATCACTACCCTATTCCAAAATTAGACATATATATATCTAGGACACGCAAATGAAGATACATATTTCTGCCGAATTTTTGGGTATTTTAATCTCCATATGTAGAGCGATAACAACATGCCAAAATAATTCTCGAAAAAAAAAAAGATAATTTGATCTTCAAGGCACCAGAAACTGGAACGTAAGTCAAACTTGTACGTCAGAAGTCACGGCACATTTGCCAAGAACAGCAAACAATTGCAAGCGACAGCGAAGTGACTTGCTAATGCGACAAAGAGCGCAAAAGAGATTTGTATCTGCTCCAAGAGAAAGTCAAGGGAGGCCATGCATCTCACCTTTGAAGGGCTGCGGCGGGGGTGGCGGCGGCGGCGGGTGGCCGTAGTAGTGCAGGTGGTGGGGCGGCGGCGGCGGCGGATGGTGCGGGTGGTGCCTCCTCTTCTTCTTGAGCAAGCAGAAGCACAGCAGGCTGGCGAGCAGCAGCGCGATCAGCCCGCCCACAGCGATCCCCGCCACCACGGGCGTCGTGAGGCCCGAGTTTGAAGGCGGCGGCGGAGGCGTCGAGGCCGACGGGGGTGACGGCGGAGACGACCTGTCCGACGGCGGGGACGGCGTGGTCGACGGGGGAGAGGGCGCGGCGGGCGTCCCCGGCGTGGCGGGAGGCGGGACGGAGGGGGTCACGGGAGTGGTGCCGGACGACGGCGCCGGCGCGGAGGGCGTGGGCGTCGCCGGCGGCGGCAGGGAAGAAGGGGGCGGCGAGGAGGCCGGCGGGGAAGGGGAGGAGGAGTTGGCCGGGGGTGGCGCCGATGCCGCCGGCGGAGGCGCCGTGCGATTGCTCGGCGGCGGAGAAGCCGGCCCCGGCGCGGCGGGCGGCGACGACGACGACATCGCCGCGCGCGCGCACGCGGCGTCAGAGACCCCGCCGCCGCCTTCTTGGCTCGCTTTGCTTCCTCGCTACTGCACTGCAGCACTACTCGTACTGCGCCAACTTGGGCAGGAAGCCGGGGGAAAGATAAGCGGAAAAGGAAGCGGACGCTTTTCGCTCGCGCGCGGAGGTGGTGGTGGGGGAATTCCGAAGATTGCGACTCGTCGGAGAACAACTTCACGTAGCGAGCAGGAGTAGCTAGCTAGGCCGCCAGTTGGGGGGTAGGTGGAGTCTAATGGTGACGCGACGGCGGAATAAAAGCGGGAGGAGAGGATTGGAAACACGGCGAGCGACAGCGCGGCCGCGTCCGGTAGACGTGCTGCGCTACCTTCACTTCACGCGGCCGGACCGGCCTACCCGCGCTTTCCGGTTCCGCGAGCACCATATGCCCTCTGTGATCCGTCTCTCTCCACCATGGACGCACTACGACTGAGCCCCTGACCGGTGGGCCGTTGTCTAGTGGATCCCGCGTGTCAGTGAGTGGGGTGGTGGATGGACAATAGATGGGGCGGCGGTTGGTGGTGGGGCTCAGCGTCCCGGCTCTGGACGGTGGTCTCCACCTCGTCAGTTTGCTTTGCTTCGACTTGGAAGCGGCCGGTGTCGCGCGACATGCATGTCACGGGAGTCGAATGATGCATGTGGGGAGAATGACTTGTGGGCCGTACGGGTNAGAGTGGAGAGCAAGATCTGATCCCCGATCTGGAACCCAATGTCGTTGAGCTCGTCAGAGAGGCTTTTGAGGCGTAGACAGTAGGCGTCGAGGGAGAGGTTGTCCTGCTGACAACCAAAGAACTCCGCTGCAAGAAGACCACGCGCTGAAGCTTGTTGTCGGTGAAGAGACCGACGACCTTGCGCCACACCTTGTGCGCGTCGTCGCCGTCGCGGATGACAGTGTGGAAGATGTCCGGCGAGACGGTGAGGAAGATCCAGCGGATGATGGTGGGTCGATGGCGAACAGTCGGAGTCGCGACGCGTGGTGAGGAGGTCGGTGGTGCCGTCGATGTGGTCGAGGAGGTTGTACTCGCGGAAAAGGAGATTGAAGTAGGTCTTCCATGCGAAGAAGTTGGCAGCGGTGTGGGAGAGCTTGATGGGGACGTGCTCGGTGATGCGGACCTCACGGATCTGAGCCGGGTTGGGGGCGAGGAGGTCGGAACCGGAGGAGGCAAAAGGGTTGCTCGAGTTGGAGATGTCAGACATGGTGGCGGCGGCTGAGTTTTTGGGGCTAGGGTTTTGGTGGTTGTGGCGGTGGAGGGTGATGGGCAGTGCACGGCTGGGAGGGAGAGGGCAGCGTGCGGGAGGAGAGATGGCGACGGCCGGCCGGGAGAGGAAGGCGGCGGCGCGCTAGGGCTAGAGGGAGGCGACGGCCAGCCGAGGGAAGGAGGCGGCGGCGCGCTAGGTCTAGGGTTGGGACCGGGTGTCTGATACCATGTAGAGGATGCAACTCACGATATTATTGATCGGGTGCAAAGCACATACATATATAGTCCAGGAGGCAGTCGGTATCCTCATCTATACAAGGAAAGAGGTGACTTGCTCTGCAAGGAAACGTGAAGGAAAATACATCTCAACACTAGTCTAGGAGAGAAATTGGCCAAGACCCCGGCCTCTTGCGTTCGTCCAATCTCGCGCCTCGGCTTTGATCGTGTCGAGTAGGGAGGAAGCTGAGGGACGCGCATTGCCAAAGACTGCTGCGTCCCGATGCTTCCAAATCCACCACGCCGTGAGCATGCTCAACGACGAAGTGCCCTTGCGCAGCTGGCGAGGGGTGGTCTGCAACACCAGCGACCACCATTCCGCGAAGTCACCCTCCGTTATTGGGGGTCTCGCGGTCGATCTTATCCAACACAACACCTCGTGTCAAATCATCCTCGAGAGGGGCAGCCGGTAAGGATGTGCGCCATAGTCTCCTCGGACTGGTCGCACAGCGGGCAAGTCGCCGGGTACGGGAGACCCCGTCGCGCGAGACAGACACCCGTCCATCACCTATCCTGGCATGGGAGCCAAATGAAGAGCAACCTCGGAGGCGCCCAGGATTTCCAGTTGAGTTTCCACGATCCCGAAACAATCGATCCTTCGAATAGGATGTTGTAGCAGGAAAAGGTTCACCTTTTAATAAAGAAGAAGTAAGAGCGACTCTAACGCATCCCACAAAACTTTAGAATCGGCATAATAACTGGTTTTTCGGCTTTATTAGACTAAAAATACGCCTATGCCATAAATTGACCTGACCCACAATTTTTGTTAAGGAAACTTGGAAACGAACACTGAAGGGGTCGCAGCATAGAAAACAAAAAAAATTCCTACGCGGCAAGCGAAGGTGAGATCCAATCTCTTATCCTTGAAGATCAACAAACGCGTTTTGTCGGTGCAGGGGTTGGCTAGTCGATCCCCGCAACTAGACTCGTCTAGTCGCGAGGAGATGTATTATCCTCGAGATCCAATCCGGTGAAGTGCAGCAACGGGCAGCACCTCCGCGGTGTCCACACGTACGGCTCGATGAAGACGTCGACTCCTTGATCCCGCAAGCGAGAGGACGTGGCCTTGATGATCTCAGCAGCACGACGGTAGTGCCGGTGACGATGACGATCTCCACGTGCGAGGCTTCGCCAAGCCAAGCGAGAGGAGAGGGAGAGGAGGAGGTGGCGCAGCCCCCTAGGGCTAGGGTGGTGCGGCAGCTCTTGGTGGAGGTGGTGGTGCGCGGCAGCCCTCCGGGGAGAGAGGGGTGCAGCTAGGGTTTTGTTGGAGGAGGTGGTGCGGCTAGGGTGGCTAGGGTTAGGGTAGGGGCCGGCCGGCCCCTCTTGCCTTGCCCTCCAAGTTGGAGTCCAGCTAGGACTCCTCCTTGGGCCCCTTTCCTAAAGGGGTGGAGGCCCAACTCCTAGTCCAACTAGGAGTGGGATTCCCCCCTCCTTTCCCTAGCCGCATTGGCCCATGTGGCTTAGGTGGTGCGGCACACCATGTGGTGGCTGCACCCCTATGGTCCATGTGGGCCCCATACAATATGTGGGTCCCACTTCTAGATCCCTCTAGAAGATTTCGGAACCTTCCGGTACCCTATAAATAATTTCCGGAACTTTTCCGAAACCTCCGGAAACCACTTTCCATATATGAATCTTATTCTCCGGACTCCTCCGGAACTCCTCGTGACGTCCAGGATCCCATCCGAGACTCCGAATCACCATTCGTTCAATTCATCATTTAATTCATCGCAAAACCTAATTTCATCGGAACGTTAAGTGTGTGACCCTACGGGTTCGAGAATGCAAAGACATGATCATATCAATAATTAATAGCGGGACCGGGATGCCCATATTAATTCCTATACACTCAACGAAAACCTTTTCTCGATTGAATCACGATGTCGGAGATTCAATTAATCTCATATACGATTCCCTTTGTCTCACGATTTTACTTGCCCGAGATATAATCGTTGACATCCCATGTCTAGTTTAACTCTCGTTACCGGCAAGTTCTCTTTACTCGTCCATAATATAGGATCCTCGTGATTACAACCTAATTACATGTCTGCAGACTTTTGATGCTATATTACCAAGAAGGCCTGGAGATATCTTCTCCGTCACATGGAGGGACAAATCCCACTCTCGATTCATATCACCCAACAACCCACCATCGGAGATACCTGAAAGCCACCTTTATAATCACCCAGTTACGAAGTGACGTTTGATGTCCACAAAGTATTCCTCCGGTGAACGGGAGTGATATAATCTCATGGTCTAAGGAAACTATATTTGGCATATTAAAAGTGTTGACAACAAAACTTTCGTGACACGATTAATTGCAACTCTTATTGTTTTGGGTCATGTCCATCACCCATTACTCCTAATGATATGACTCCGTTACACTAGTAGAAGGCTTTGGGAAAGCCAGAAAAAGGCATTAGGCCCGGTTCCCATACAAACCGGGACCAATGGCTGGCATTGGTCCCGGTTCGAGCTGCCAGGAGCCCATGGAGCATTGGTCCCGGTTCGGTTGGGGACATTCGTCCCGGTTCGTGCCACGAACCGGGACCAAAGCTGTCGCGGAGGCTTTGGTCCCGGTTCGTGCCACGAACCGGGACGAATGCCCGAGCTTTGGTCCCGGTTCGTGCCACAAACCGGGACGAATGCCCCTCCCCTGCCTATATACGTAACCCCCGCCTTCTTCTCTACTGTTATTTTTTTTGCTCGGATTGGTGGGAAGTGGGTGCTAGTTTTTTTTCCTTTGCCACGCACAAGATGTGTTCGACGAAATGCCCGAGCCACACTTAAGTTCAGACAAAATGATATCCTCGACCGAGGTTAGCAACTTTATCCTTCTCATCTATAATTGATACAGAAATATTGCATGTGTCGATGTACGGTGGTCATTTCAGTATTCAATATGTTATTCTAATTGTATTTGATAAACTTAATTATATGATATGCAGATGGATGAACGGCAGCGATGGATGTACGGCGACCGACGCAGTTCTGATTTTATTACAGGCCTGCATAAATTTATCCATGTGGCTGAGGCAAACAAATATGATGGTTTTATGCCTTGTCCATGTGTGGACTGTCGGAACGTTAAGGAGCACTCTTCGTCGAGAACCCTTCAAGGCCACCTGCTTCGGAGAGGTTTCATGCCCAGCTATAATTGTTGGACCAAGCATGGAGAAAGAGGGGTTATGATGGAAGACGATGAAGAAGAAAATGATGATGAGAACTATCGTATGTTCTCTGAAGAATACGGTGATACTGCGATGGAAGACAATGAAGAAGAAGGTGGTGAAGAACAACGGACGCCAGATGAGCATGCTGATGGTCTTGGTCGGGTCATTTCCGATGTACAACGAGAATGCGATACAGAAAAGGAGAAGCTGAAGTTGGAGACCATGCTAGAGGATCACAAAAGTTGTTGTACCCAAATTGCGAAGATGGCAGCACAAAGCTCGGTACCACACTGGAATTGCTGAAATGGAAGGCAGAGACTGGTTTATCTGACAAGGGATTTGAAAAGTTACTGAAAATAATGAAGCCGAAGCTTCCAAAGGATAACGAACTGCCCGAGACTACGTACGAAGCAAAGAAGGCTATCTGCCCTCTAGGATTAGATGTGCAGAAGATACATGCATGCATCAATGACTGCATCCTTTACCGCGGTGAGGAGTATGAGAATTTGGATGCATGTCCGGTATGCAATGCACTGCGATACAAGATCAGACAAGATGATCCTGGTGATGTTGAGGGCGATGACGAGCCCGTCAGGAAGAGGATTCCTGCTAAGGTTATGTGGTATGCTCCTATAATACCACGGTTGAAACGTCTGTTCAGAAACAAAGAGCATGCCAGGTTGTTGCGATGGCACAAAGAAGAGCGTAAGAAAGACGGGAAGTTGAGACACCCCGCCGATGGGTCTCAATGGAGAAAAATCGAGAGAGAGTACCCGGACTTTGCAGGTGACGCAAGGAACTTATGGTTTGGTCTAAGTACAGACGGTATGAATCCTTTTGGGAGCAGAGCTGCAGTCACAGCACCTGGCCCGTGACTCTATGTATCTACAACCTTCCTCCTTGGTTGTGCATGAAGCGGAAGTTCATTATGATGCAGTTCTCATCCAAGGCCCGAAGCAACCCGGCAACGACATTGATGTGTACCTAAGGCCATTAGTTGATGAACTATTGCAGTTGTGGGCCATACCAGGTGTACGTGTGTGGGATGAGCACAAACAGATGGAATTTGACCTACGAGCATTGCTGTTCGTAACAATCAATGATTGGCCTGCTCTTAGTAACATTTCAGGACAGTCAAACAAGGGATACAACGCATGCACGCACTGTTTAGATAAGACTAAAGGTACATATTTGGAAAAATGTAAGAAGGTCGTGTACCTGGGGTGTCGTCAATTTCTTCCAGGCAGTCACCCCGTAAGAAAGAAAGGCAAGCATTTCAATGGTGAGGCAGATCACCGGAAGAAGCCTAAGCTCCCTGATGGTGATGCTATATTTGGTATGGTCAAGGACATAGAAGTAATCTTTGGAAAGGGTCCTGGCGGTCATTCTGTTCCGAAAGACGTCGCTACCGGACACGCGCCCATGTGGAAGAAGAAATCTATATTTTGGGAGCTACCCTATTGGAAAGTCCTAGAGGTTCGGTCTTCAATCGACGTGATGCACGTGACAAAGAATATTTGCGTAAACCTGCTAGGCTTCCTCGGCGTGTATGGGAAGACAAAAGATACACCGGAAGCAAGGGAGGACCAGCAGCGTATGAAAGACCCAAACAACAAGCATACGGATAAAGGGCGTCATTACATAAGCAGCTACGCTCTTACGAAAGCAGAGAAGGAAATATTTTTGAGTGCCTGAGCAGTATCAAGGTCCCGGCTGGCTTCTCGTCAAATATAAAGGGAATAATAAATATGGCAGATAAAAAATTCCAAAACCTGAAGTCTCATGATTGCCACGTGATTATGACGCAGTTGCTTCCGATTGCATTGAGGGGGCTTCTATCGGAAAATGTTCGAGTACCCATTGTGAAGCTATGTGCATTTCTCAATGCAATATCTCAGAAGGTAATCGATCCAGAAAGTCTGACAAGGTTACAGAAGGATGTGGCCCAATGTCTTGTTAGTTTTGAGTTGGTGTTCCCCCCATCATTTTTCAATATTATGACGCATCTCCTGGTTCACCTAGTCGACGAGATTGCAGTTCTCGGTCCTGTATTTCTACACAATATGTTCCCCTTCGAGAGATTCATGGGAGTCTTGAAGAAATATGTTCATAACCGTGCTAGGCCAGAAGGAAGCATCTCCAAAGGATATGGAACAGAGGAGGTCATTGAGTTTTGTGTTGACTTTATTCCCGACATTAAGTCGATTGGTCTTCCTGAATCGCGGCATGAGGGGAGACTTAGTGGAAAAGGCACGCTAGGAAAGAAAGCAATGATATGTAGGGACGGGCATTCTTTCACTCAAGCACACTACACAGTTCTACAAAGTTCCACCTTCGTGGCTCCGTATATCGAGGTACACAAGAATAGTGTACGCTCCAAAAATCCAGGGAAGCCTGACTCCTGGATTAAACAAAAACACATGGAGACATTCGGCAGTTGGTTGCGAGTACATCTCATGAATGACACCGATGTTGGAGATCAACTCTACTTATTGGCCGCGTCACCATCTTCGACTGTATTGACTTTCCAAGGGTACGAGATAAATGGGAATACATTTTACACGATTGCCCAAGATAAAAAGAGTACCAACCAAAACAGTGGTGTTCGCTTTGATGCAACAGACGAGAATGGACAAAAGTACACATACTATGGTTACATAGAGGAGATATGGGAACTTGACTATGGACCTACTTTTAAGGTCCCTTTGTTTCGGTGCAGTTGGGTCAACATGAATGGAGAAGGGGTAAAGGTAGACCAGCTGTACGGAATGACAACAGTGGATCTCAAGAATCTTGCGTACAGAGACGAACCATTCGTCCTAGCCAATGATGTGGCTCAGGTTTTCTATGTGAAGGACATGAGCTCCAGACCGAAAAAAAAGAAAGATAAGGAAACAAATACAGCACACGATGAGCCAAAGCGTCACATAGTTCTTTCAGGAAAAAGAAACATCGTGGGAGTCGAGGACAAGACAGACATGTCAGCAGACTATAATAAGTTTGATGAAATTCCGCCATTCACAGTGAAAACTGACCCAAGCATCCCGTTACATAATGAAGAAACTCCATGGTTACGGCCGAAGAAGCGATCATGATCTAAGTATGAGTGTAATAGTATATAAAACAATTTATGTATGAGTGTTCTCAAAACCTTTTTATGTATGAGTGTTGACAAAAACTGGTGAGAAGTTCGTGTACAAAACACACGGTATCACCTGCATACAAACCGTATTCGGTCGATGAACTGAAGGATTTCTAGATAGAACAAAACACACGGTATCACCTGCATACAACCCTACTGTGGCTAGAGAGTGCCCGCATATCAAATGCACCGTAGGGCGTATGCAGGTGAAACCGTTTGATTTGTATTCGGTCGATGAACTGAATGATTTCTACCACCACCACTCCCACCTCCTCGGCAATTCATCATTGTGTCACCCTAATCCAGTGGTTGGATTCAACCTACCCGAGGGCTTGTGTTTCCAACAGCGTCGTTGTGTTGTCCTTATTCACCGACCTACAGGAGGTGGCTCCAATGGCTGGCCGACGAACAAGGACAAACACAATAATGCTAGGGAACATGCCAGCGGGTAGGCTAAATCCAACCATTGGGTTCGGTGGCAAAGGTAGACGCTCGTTGTGTGCCGTTCGCTGCAGGGACGTCGCTATTTATAGGCGATTAGAAGGTGTACCTGTGGATGAGGTGGGAGTGCAGATCCAACAGCTCACAAGCGCTCTAAAGAAACACACCCCTGATCCAACGGCTCACAAGCGCTTGAAAGAAACACACGATCCGTGTGCTTCTTTAGTCCCGGTTGGTAACACGAACCGGGACGAAAGGGTAGGCCTATAGTCCCGGTTGGTGCCTCCAACCGGGACGAAAGACCCTTTGGTCCCGGTTGGTAACACGAACCGGTACTAAAGGCCCTGATCCAACAGCTCACAAGTGCTTGAAAGAAACACACGATCCGTGTGCACACGATCCAACAGCTCACAAGCACTCGAAAGAAACACAACTCTGATCCAACGGCTCACAAGCGCTCGAAGGAAACACACGATCCGTGTGCTTCTTCCACCGCTTCCCGCCTTCGTCTTCACGCAATTTCTCACTATATATATGTAGGCTTGGCCGCCATTGCCATATCACATCTAAACTCACATCTGCAACCTCATCACTCTTCCATTGTAACAAAATTTTGACTTAGGTGTTTTTGACTAAGGTGTTCTCGGGGACGATGTCCATGTTGGACCAGAGGGGCGATGTGCGGGACTGGGCTCCACCGGGCTGGCACTGGGAGGTGCTACCTTCCGGGACACGCAGCTTGGTGAGGAATACGGGTGACATCGTCGACCCGGATCTTCTGTGGTGGCCGTCGCGTGGGCCACGCTCGGTGCAGAGGGAGCCGGCCCCCGAGGAGGAGGTACGTCGCCGTATCAGGGAGGAGGATGAGCATGTCCGTCGCTACATGTATCTATTGGATAGGCAGTATGATAGTAGGTGGTCGTTTCTTCAGAGGGTTCCTTCTCACGTGAGCTATGACCCTGTGAGGGTTCCTTCTCTTTGGATGCGCAGTGCCGGCGGCTCAGCACCCCGCGGCTCAGGAACCGGTCGAAGTTAGTTTCAGAGTCTGTGATCGCCATTGCAGTTCTCTTGCCTGATGAAGATTGTCCATGGCTACGGCGTAATCAGAAGAAAGGGACACACACGAAGAAACAAGTGAACACTAGATAGGGATGTTGTTGGTGATGTGTAATAATTAATGTATTGAACCTTTTATCAAATGCACACGGTTTCCCCGTCATACAGCCCAACGGTGGCTCGTGAGTGCCTGCATATCAAATGCACCGTTGGGCTGTATGACGGGAATCCGAATGATTTGCATATAGGGTCATGTGGCTGATCCAACACTGGTTTTGCTCATGAACTGAATGATTTCTACCACCACCACTCCCACCTCCTCGGCAATTCATCATTGTGTCACCCTAATCCAGTGGTTGGATTCAACCTACCCGAGGGCTTGTGTTTCCAACAGCGTCGTTGTGTTGTCCTTATTCACCGACCTACAGGAGGTGGCTCCAATGGCTGGCCGGTGAACAAGGACAAACACAATAATGCCAGGGAACATGCCAGCAGGTAGGCTAAATCCAACCATTGGGTTCGGTGGCAAAGGTAGACGCTCGTTGTGTGCCGTTCGCTGCAGGGACGTCGCTATTTATAGGCGATTAGAAGGTGTACCTGTGGATGAGGTGGGAGTGCAGATCCAACAGCTCACAAGCCCTCAAAAGAAACACACCCCTGATCCAATGGCTCACAAGCGCTTGAAAGAAACACACGATCCGTGTGCTTCTTTAGGTCCGGTTGGTACCCCCAACCGGGACGAAAGGGTAGGCCTATAGTCCCGGTTGGTGCCTCCAACCGGGACGAAAGACCCTTTGGTCCCGGTTGGTAACACGAACCGGTACTAAAGGCCCTGATCCAACAGCTCACAAGCGCTTGAAAGAAACACACGATCCGTGTGCACACGATCCAACAGCTCACAAGCACTCGAAAGAAACACAACTCTGATCCAACGCTCACAAGCGCTCGAAGGAAACACACGATCCGTGTGCTTCTTCCACCGCTTCCCGCCTTCGTCTTCCCGCAATTTCTCACTATATATATCACATCTAAACTCATATCTGCAACCTCATCACTCTTCCATGGCTTCCACCGTACTAACCTACCGTCAGGCGGAGGAGCTTTCCGCCTCGAACTACCCCTGCCCGCCCGGCTACCGCGTCCCCGCCGGCTGGAGGCTGAGCGCCGGAGGCGTGCCGGTCCCTCCTCTCCCTCAAGGTGTGGCGCGCCGGGCGGCCATCACGAACCACTACTACCTCGAGCTCACACCGGAGCAGCGGATGGATCCGTGCTGGCATCCCGACTACCGCCCGACTTGGGAAGCCTTCTTCATCAATCGGCGTGAGAGGGCGCTCGCCAGGTACGAGGGGGATGGCCCTCCTCCTTCGGACTTCAACGAGGCCGGCCGTCAGCTGTGGTGGGCTGGCCGGACTCTCCAGGGCGTTATGAACTACATCATGGCTGGCGATAACCCCCGCCTACGCTACCCTAACATGCAGTCCGGGGGTGCTCACCCGTCGAGGTTCGAGCCACGAGCGCCGTATGAGTACGATGACAGCGACGACGACGATGACGGCGACTACGAGTACGAGTATTATAGGCCTAGGCAGGAGTATGACTAAGATTGTTAGGACAACTGATCCACTGTTGTCATTCTGTACCGTATCAAATACACCGTCGAAGTTAGTTTCAGAGTATGTGATCACCATTGCAGTTCTCTTTTATGTGATCATAGTTTAGGTTACTACTTGCTTTTGAAAACTTGCGACCTAAACTATCGACTTCCGGATATGTGTGTGATATTCATGCATATGTATGCAAAATATTTGGGATCCACTGTTGTCATTCTGTACCGTATCCGGTCGATTACCTGAAGGATCCACTGTTGCCATTATGTACTGTTTAGTGAGATATGAATTAAATCAATAGATATGAATTAATTCAATATATATAAATTAATTCAATAGATATAAATTAAATAAATAGATAGATTACATTTTTATCAACAATTTGATATTTTAATTTCATTTTTCTGATAAACATATGAAAATATATTGAATTTATAAAATTAATTAATGACTTAATGGAGTTCAAATTCCAAATTTTGTAATTAAATGAATTCACCTATAATCTCAAAAAAATGAATTGGTCATAAATAGATAGATTACATTTTTATCAACAATTTGATATTTTAATTTCATTTTTCTGACAAACATATGAAAATATATTGAATTTATCAGTTTAATGAATTAATTAAGTTCACATTCCAAAAAATTACTTAAATGAATTCACCTCTAATCTTAAAAAAATGACAAAATGGTTAATAGTTTGTATAGATAGAATAACTATTATATAAAACAGAAAATGGTTTTGAATTATTTATTCAAATTTAAACACTTTTCATGTTGAAAGTCTTTTCAAATTCAAAACCATTTGAAATTCATATTCAAACACCTTAATAAGAATAAAAAAGGCGGGAACAACATTCAGAACTGAAAAGTTTGAAAAAAATTGAAAAAGGACTCATTGGTCCCGGTTTATAAGAAGAACCGGGACGAAAGGTCCCGGTTCGCGCCAGGGCATTAAATTTTCAGGGCATTGGTCCCGGTTCATGCCACGAACCGGGACGAATGAGGCTTTGGTCCCGGTTGGTGCCACCAACCGGGACGAAAGGCCTCTCTGCTTTAAAACTGCCTGCCTCTTCTTCTTCCCCCAATTCCTCATTTTCGCTAAGGACCAGCGCGCGGAAATTCAATCTCCTGCCGTCAGGCTGCCGGATTTTTCCGTCCGCCGCGCCGCCGCTCACCGTCCGCTCCTCCGGTGCCGCCCTCTCTGCGCTCCTCCACGCGCCCGCGCGCCGTTCCCCTCCGGCCTCCACCGCGCCCGCGCCGTCCATCCTCCCCCTGCACCACCCGCCAGCTGCGCCGCCCTCCCCCGGCCTTCCGCTCGAACCCCGGCCGGCCGCTCCTTGGCCCCTCCTCCGGCCTCCTCCATCGAGCGTCCTCCGCCGAGCCTCCTCACCGAGCCCTCCTCCTCCGGCCGCAGCGTCCTCCACCGAGCCCTCCTCCTCCGGCCGCAGCGGACGAGCCGCCTCCGGTGAGCACGGCCTCCCTCTGTTAGTTAGTTTTTTTTAATTTACTTAGTTTTTTAATTTAGTTAGTTAGTTCATTTTTAGTTAGTTAGTAATTTTGTTAGTTAGTGCATTAGTAATTTTAGTTAGTTAGTTTTAGATTTAGTTAGTTAGTTTTAGAAAATTTAGGTTGTTATTTTAGAAAATTTGAAAATGTAGCAAATTTAGCAAAGTTATTTTTAAAAAAAATTGAAATAGTTGTTAGTTAGTTTTAGAAAAATTCAAATAGTAATTTAGCAAAGCAATGTTATTTGATGATTGTGTTAGCAAAGTTAGAAATCAAAATTAATACTCCATAATTAGTTGCAATATTATTGTTAAGAACTATTTGTTACTCCATAGTTAGTTAGTTTTAGTTAGTAATTTAAATTAGTTAGTAGTTTAAATTAGTTAGTAATTTAAATTAGTTAGTAGTATAAATTAGGTGTGTAGTTTAGGTACATTTTTGTGTTGTTTTTGTAGTGTAGGAAATTTAGTGGTAGGTAATTTAGTGTTAGAAATTTAGTGTTAGGAATTTAGTGTTAGGAAATTTAGTGTTAGAAATGTTATTAGAAAAATTTGCTAAGTCAATTTGGAATGATTTAGTGGTAGCTGATTTTGCTGTTTTTTATGAGCCGAAAGAAATAATGTTGTCTTCTTGGCTATTCTTAATGCAAGCCGATGATTAGAATAGTCCATTATGCTTGCAAGAAGACTGTCTACATATTATATGCTATATAAAATATCATGTATGGTTATTTTCAATAGCTAAAATAGGAAATGATATTGAGCAATAGCTTATTTACTTTTTTCTGTCAATAATTTTTTGCAATTGATCTGTGATATGTGACAGCGGTTAGTGTATATAAAGTATCCGATGATAATTGCAAAATTGATCTGTGATGATTTTTATTTAGTGGATCATCCTCGCATATGTAATATTTAGCTAGTGCAAATTTCAGTGATGTAGCGATGTTGATTTTTATTTAGTGATGTAAATTGAAGTCAAAACTCGACAAACCACGAATGTGCTAAGTGTTTCATTTTTGTGAGGAGTGATTTACCGCGACATTTTTACCGTGTTGCGGGGGATGAAATCGATGAGCTAGGTCATCGACGATTTAGTCACCTAAGTGCCGACGATGAGCATAAATCACACATGTTCATAAAAATGTATCACCATGACGACGCTTAGAAACAACAGGCGCAGCAACGCGCGCCTTTCCTTGTAGTACCATTCTATCCCTACAAGTTTTCTGAACGACACGGCAGAGACGGCTCCGAAAATAACTTTCGTATTTTGCAGAAACTATGGAACCACACGGCAGAGATGAAATTGAGGAAAATATCCTCGAGGATATAATCTGCGGCGATGATGAAACAAGTCACTTTCTGAACGACTCCGGTGAGGGGGATGAGTCTCTCAACGCCTGGAAAGAGGCCGAACTCGGCATCTCCGATGAGGGAGAAGCCGACAAGGCAGAAGCCGGCGGCTCCGGTGCAACATTGATTATTACAAACTCCGACGAGGTGCATATATATATTTATATTAATTAATTTAGCCTCTGTTGTCCATATACACATATTAACGGTCTTTCTTCTTTTAGCCATCCGGATCGAGCAAATCCTCTGTGAGGACGAAACGAGGCCCAACCAAAAAGTTGCAGGACAATGTCCGCTACAGGATCGAAGAAGTCGGTGCAGACGGCGAACCCATTGCTCCAATTGATGTTAGACAAAAATTTGTGAAGCAATGCGGTGTTATTGTTAGGGACTACGTCCCGATCACCATCCGAGAATGGAATAAGCCAAGGGATCCTAAAGTTAGCTATATCGGCCCCGAAGGCAAAAGACGCCTTTTTCAAAAGGTCATGGTTAATTTCACATTGCCGTTGCCAGAGGTGGATCCAGAGGAGGGGGAGCCAGATGAGGAGGAGATGGATGCCCGAAAAAAAGCTCTAGTAGATAAAGTCAAGGCGTGGGCTCTTAAGAAGATGGCCGAGCTATTCAACAAATTTAAGAAAAGATTGGTCACCGACTATATCTTGAAAGATAAAACTCCGGATTTCGATCACGGGTATGAGAAGATAAGAGACTACTGGGAAGATTTTGTGAATTACAAGAAATCAGAGGAAGCTCAGTTAAAGTCTGCAGTAAACAAGGCAAATGCTGCTAAAAAGAAGTACCACCATACTATGGGGGCTGCTGGCTACGCCTGTTCCATGCCTAAGTGGGACAAACTTGAGGCCGACCTGCTGGCTAAAGGGATCGTTCCAGAGCCTATAAAAGAAGGATGGACCGAACGGACAAGAAATTGGTTTTACGGGCATGGGGGCACATTGGACGCAGAAGGAAAGTGCATATATACCAGAAGACACAAGGATAATCCCCTACTACCCATCGAAGAAATTAGGAAAGCATACAAGGATGTTGAAGAGGGACGGTTCCGTCCCGATAGAGAGGATGACGAGCTTTCACGCGCCATTGGGAATAAAGAACATGAGGGACGAACACGAGGCACCAAAGGCTCCAAGCCGTGGGTACATGGGTTTCCCGTGGAAAGGAAAATATTTCCCGATAAAAGTCATCAGAGGAGAAAGGAAAGGGAGGCAAGGGAAGCAATCGCTGCTGCAGACCGGCTGCGTAATATAGAAGAAACAATTAAGCGGCAGCAGGATCAAATGAAGCGGCAGCAGGATCAAATTAACGAACTTAGCCAGCAAGGCACTGTCGGCCTATCTCAGCAGCACGTTGTAGAAGCTGCAGTCGATGCTACCGACCCATCATATCGGAAAAGCAGCGTGGCTTCGAGCATGGTCCCGGCACGTGATGATGATGCACTGACGACGGATGCTCTTCGTCGCTACCTAGTGGATGATATCACGGAGAGCACACCTTGTGAGCTACATGTGAAAGTGTTCAACATAACCATGAAGGTGGCGGTCGGCTATGCCGTACCAATTGGACCTACACCAACTTTCTATTGCTCCCCGGTTCCTCATGGCTACGCTATTGTCGGGGTGGATGAAGTTAGTAAAGGATTTGAGGAGCTGAAGCTGGAACACCCTGCAGGTGAAGATGGGGAGGTGGTTGAACTTGGAGAAGCCAGGAAAGGGACTATTCTATGGCCAAAGGAATTCATCGTGCTTCCAAACTGGCCGCCTCCGCCGCCTCACCACTCTCCACCGCCGCCGCCTCACCACTCTCCACCGCCTCCGCCGCCTCACCACTCTCCACCGCCGCCGCCTCACCACTCTCCACCGCCTCAGCCGCCTCACCACTCTCCACCGCCGCCGCCTCACCACTCTCCACCGCCTCAGGCGTCGTCTCCGCCGCCTCACCACTCTCCACCGCGCCGCCTCAGGCGCCGTCTCCGCCGCCTCACCAGTCTCCAGAGCAGCCGTCTTCGCCGCCGCGTCAGTCGTCTCAGGCTCAGCGTACCACTGCTGGTACTACAAGGAGTCGTAACCGATCACCGAAACGTTCAAGGTCACCCCTCCCAAAAGTACCTCATAAGAATCTTGCCAAGAGACCTTATGACTATACGGTGGAGGAAAATAAGGCGGTCGCAAAAGGGGAAACGGATAAGTGGTTTGCTTAACTTGAAGGTAAAGAAGGCGAAAGCGCCAGAGTTCCCTGACACCCCAGAAGAACATGCCGCTGTCGTGAAAATGCTGAAAAATTATGCCCAACCCCCGCCAAAGCTGACACCAGACTATGACCGCTCTATTCTCAAGTCAGTTCGGGCAAATAAACAGCGGTCGAAGAGTATTAGTGCAAGCCGGAAGACAGTTGCCCAGCTAGGAGAACAGCAAAAACAATCGTGCCCCCCGCTCAAAGTGTTTTCCGATACCAAGGTGGGGTCGAGCAAACCTGCGGTCGGCATCGATCCTGAGTTTGTTGCAACGTACGGAGAAGCAGCCGCTGCTCACGGCTTGTCTATTGCTCAGTACTTAGACCAATTACAATTCCACGAAGAAATAGTTCCAAAATACAAATACCGGCACGGGCATCCTCTCGTCAAATCTCAGTTAGTCAAAGATCTACCAACAAAAATGCGAAGATTGCATAGTTGGTACATGGCAGCCTCAAAGAAAGGGGAAAATTGGATCTACGTGGGATATAAGAACGAGCATTACGGGCATGGAGATGACCACGTAATGATTGAATTTTGTGAATTATTTCAGTTATACCAACAAGAAGCCCTTGACAAAGCTACCATCAGCGCCTATTGTCTGTAAGTATTATTTCTGTAGTTAAGTCTCTACCTAGCTCACCTCGTTCATTGCATTTATAATCTTACTTATCACTATATTAATTATGCAGAATGAAGATTCTCCAATGCAAAAGAGGACAAATCTATGACATTGGGTTCGTTGATCCAAATACCGTTCATGAAAAAAGTCTCCTTGATTTTTACGACGAAACCGAGAATAACTTGGTAAATACGTTACGGTTCAACGAAATCAAAAGAGAAATATTATTTCCTTACAACTTCAAGTAAGTGTTACTGTCTTCTACATATTTTATTTCGCTTAATTTCTCGATGTTAAGTGTATAATTGATGACTTATGTGTGCGCAGCTTCCACTTTATTTTGCTAATCATTATGCCTGACAAAGGAGTAGTACAAGTCATGGACTCCTTACATAAACCCCTTGAGAATTGGGCGGACATGCAGGAATGCCTCCAGATGTAATTTCAATCATTATGGCATTATCGGCAACTTTCCGTTCATCTACTGATAGCAAGTAATTAATATATAACTCTTTTATTCATTTTCTTTGTCGGGCAGGGCTTGGAAACGATTCACCGCCAGGGCTAGGGGTGAATGGGCGGAGAAGCTTACATTTAAACCAATAAATGTAAGTACACTATCTAGATCCGCGCATCTCTTTGATTCTAGTTCAATACCATTACCATTCTTGATTATTATTTTGATTGAACTCTGTTTCCGTAAAGTGTTTGAGCCAGGGAAGTGGGAATCATTTATGTGGATACTACGTCTGCGAGTTCATTCGTCAGACGTGCTGGGAGAAGGGCAGAATCTTAGAACAACTTCAAGTGCGTATGCAATATTCATAATCTTAGTTTATTGCCATCAATTCTGTTTACTTTCATTCATATATATTGACCCTTTTTTAATTAGATCAAACGGTTGCGGGATGGCCTTATACCACACGATCGCATACGAGCAATTCAAGAGGAAATTGCCGGATTCTTACTTGCAGAGGTCCTAGATCCGAAAGGAGAATACTACTGTAAGGTTGAATTTAAATACTGAGAGTGTAAAAGAGATGTATATATGTAGGACGACGAATGAGATGTGTGTAATATATATATTCGTGGCGATGATGTGTAATAGTGGTTCCTCTTATTTAACTAGTAGTGGCATTTTTGTAGTTCTAAGAAATATTTAATTTAAGTTTTTTAAACATGCATGCATTTTTCATAATCAAATAGGTCTTATTTTTCTGAACATTTTGGTATTTTATTCATATTTTTATGAATTACAGAATAAGCATTATTTATTTTATAAATTTAAACAATTTTCTGAATTTTTGGAAAAAGTAAAATCTGACGGGACAATAGTCCCGGTTCGTATTACGAACCGGGACGAAAACCCCGGGCTTTCATCACGGTTCGTAATACGAACCGGGACCAAAACCTCCGCCCCTGCTCCTGTGGCCTTGCCACGTGCCCCCCCCCCCCCCCCCCCCATTCGTCCCGGTTGGTGTCCCAACCGGGACTAGCATTCGTCCCGATTGGATTGTCCCGGTTGGGGAACCGGGACCGATGGCCCAAACCAACCGGGACGAAAGGGGTTTTTTCCACTAGTGTGCGGTCTGTAGTCTCCACCTCGTTGTCTGCCATATCTGTGCGGACTGCTGTATCTTTTCGTTTCGAGCCTGCGTGCTCTATGTTTTTCGGCCTCGCCGAGTGTACGGACTATGTTGGGATGTTGGCTTCATTAATTTAAAGCCGGGCTCACCTTGAGCCTAGAGTCTAAGTATTTCTGAATACACAACTAACTGGAGAGTTGGGCAAAATCTAGGACCTGGGATTCCATATTTCCATTTTATCTCAATTGGGAGCTTTTTGTGTCAAGATTTCAATTAAAAATGAACTTTTGATGTCCTTAAAATATACTGCAATGGGTATGTAGCAAAAGAAGTAAGAACAAGCGAGGGCAATTTGTTAGACTAAGGGCCCGTATTAGTTACGCCTGAAAACGTCTGGAAACGATGGAAACCTTCCAGGGGTAAAATTCTACAGGGTTCCCAAGCGGGACCTAATGATTTTTTCTGTCCTATACTTTCAAGTACGTATTGGATTTAGAGTTTTTTCTATCTGTTTTGCGGCGTTATTCTCTCGAGTTGGACCAGCACGGCAACGTATCACTGTGATCAGGCTAGATGCACCATTGCAATGGACAAGTTGTGAACAACGTATCACGTTATTCACACATAACGATGCTCTTCCAATAATGCAGGAAAGATGTGTCTGAGCGTACGGATATGCTGAAGCGGACTGGGAACAGCAAAGTACATGGATAATCCTTTGAACATATGTCTAGTGATTTACAACCTTGTATGCTTTTTGGGAACTTATTACATTATTTTATCAGGACAAGGTGTGAGGTGTTCTGGCTACTGAAAAATTCGACAGCATTTGAGGAAGTGTAGTACCCATTTGTAGTTGTTGAGAGGGTTCCGATCATGGTACGTGGAACACATTGCATTGCCGAGAGAAAAATGAGGTACAAAGAGCTGTGTGTTGTGTTTATCGAATGCAGACGAGGCCGCGGCAGCTGGCATCTCTGCGAGACCGATGAGGCGCGTTGATCACATATAACCATTCGTCCAAGCCACCAACCAGGTAGGAAGGAAGGAAGCTAGTGCGATGTTGTTGTATCAAAGTTCCTTTTCTACAGTAAACGTAACTACGGCTTGCAAAATGTTCACACCGATATGTTTCCGTTTTCTTGTTACAAAATGTTCAAAGGGAGACTTTCTCTAGTCTAATGGTCCTCATTTCTACTGTTTGATGCTGTTTTCTTTTTACCTTCCAAACCCACATTATTATTCTCTTTGTCATGACTGCACGGTGTCAAAACCAAATCTCACAGGCATTAGTTGAATAGACTTCGAAACGGTTGATGCAGGAAGAAAGTGTCTTAGATCACCTGACTAGATCTTAGCCTTGTCATGAATAATTGCTTGATACTTTGTAGAAGGATCGATGCTTCACATTTGAGAAAAAAATTACACTTCTATTTTCTTGACATTATGTATGATTTCATGTCTCCAACACACTTATTCATGGAAAGTTTCTATCTTGATGATTTTTACTATTTAACTATTGTTTGTTTGATATCAATATTAGACATTTGTTTTTGTATAATCTTATTCTCAGCTTACATGATTTACATCGCTTGATCAAGTTCATGTTTGGTAGCATTCACCTAAAAAATTATCTGTTTATTATCTACTCGAGTACGAGCAGGAATTAAGCTTGGCGATGTTGATACGTCACTAACATATCTATAAGTTTTGATTGTTTATTGTTACTTTAATATCATTGTTACATTTTTATATCATGATTTTATATCATTTCGTAAGATTTTTCAGAACTAACCTATTAACCTAGTGCCAATTGCCAGTTACTATTTTATGTTGTTTTTGAGTTTTAGAAAAACATTTAAGGATAAGTCGTCGGAAAAATCACAGAAAATTCGAGGATACGTTTTGGACCAGATAATGCATAGACACAGAAGGGCAGCTAGAGGGGAGCTGCCAGGAACCCACAAGGAGTGGACTCGCGGCATAGGGCTGGCCAGCGTGTGGGACCCACCTGGCCATATGGTGCACCGCCTTACGCCGCCATTTAAACTATACATTCCCTATGACTTAAAAACATCGTACATCGAAGGATTTTTCCAATCTCTAAACAGAATCGTCGTCGCGAAAACCAATTTGGGGCCCTGTTCCGGCACCTTGTCGGGACGGGGATCCACCTCCGGAGCCATCGTCATCGACAATGCTTCTCCACCACGCAATCATGTTTTCCCCTTCCATGTGTGAGTAGTTCCCTGCTATTGGCACATGGGATGGATGGGATTGGATGAGATTTATCATGTACTTCCTCTGTAACTTTATATAAGACGTTTTGATTAGTAAAGTTGGCCTGCCATAACGCCTTACATATTGTTACTGAGGGATTAATAGCGTTTATAATTGTTAGGGCTTGATGCCTACTATATTATATTCATAATTTGTTGTTGCTACGACTTTTCTATTCGTAATGCTTGCCATCTTGGGCCCGGATGCCATGATTTCATATCTGAGCACTTTACATTTTTTGTAATATATTTGATAATTTGGATCATATCTACAAAGTTGTATGCACCTATCATTTGTTTGGAACCGGTGACCTCAAGGTGACATGATTGGGGTATCAATGGGGAAGACTTTGATTTGAGGATTGCATGTGTTCATTGAGTGTTAATTTTTTGTTCCGGTGCTTTGTAAAATGAGTACCTTAATTATCCTAAGTTCCTTTATTGACCGCGCAGAAACGGGAGGGTAGGACAAAAGATGTTGTGCAAGTTCTTATTACAAGCACGTATGACTATATTTGGAACACATGCTTACACGTGATTTATGAATTGGATGTTTTATGTATCTCTACCCTATATTATAACTATTATATGACTGACCTTATCCATGCAACACATGTTTATCCATCCCCATGCTTACGGTGTTTTGTATTTTAGTTTTGTTGCTCTCTTTAAATATTTTCGTTGTCACTACTGCTTTCGTTACTATTGTTCTACTGTTACTACTGCTGTCATACCAGAGTTGTTAATCCACTACTATCGCTACTAATAAATTCCGTCAAGCAAGTTTATCTCTAGGTGCAACTGAATTGACAACTGGGTTGCTAAGGCTTATAAATATTCTTTGGCTCTCCTTGTGTCGAATCAATAAATTCGGGTTGAAATACTTTCCTCGAAGACAGTTACGATCACATACACTTGTGGTTCATCAAAAACTAATATTTAGTTTTGGTTTTCCTTTTATTCTTTTGTAATCTTCTTTTCTTTTGATGAGATATGTACCTATTTTATAAATGTTTTTTGAAGCTAAACAGTGGGAAAGGCTCCCACTGCAATTTTTATATTATTAATAAATATTTACAACGTTTATATACAAAAGGGTTGAAAAGATCAAAAAATCATCTATAGTTGTGCTTGCAGCCAGACTTTGAAGACTTGCCCATATTTTTTCCTTATTCTAAAGGTAACCAGCTGAACCTCTTGGAAATAGATAGCTTTCCATGCACTGAGACTTGGCTAAATGTCTTTGAATATTTTGTTGTTTCTCGGCATCCAAATTCCCCAAGCTGCAAGAATGATAATCTCCATAAAGAATGGCACATTCAACTTCTGCTTATGATCCATAAAAGCCTCATGAACCGAAAGATTTCTAGTTCTCTGTGGACATACAAAGTCCCAGCACCTTTCAGCAAAATGGCAAGACCAGAATAGGTGCATCAAAGTTTCTTCATGGTTGCATTGCAAAGTTGCACAGGTATAAGATTGCAAGATAAAAAAATCTGCCCAACAAATTTCTGGTGTTAATCTATCATAAAGAAGCAACCAGAAGAAGAACGTGTGCTTTGACTGATATGAGGACTTCCAAATCCATTTAAAAATAGGGGGGTAAGGCTGGAAAGTGACACGTCGCAAACGTATCTACTTTTCCAAACACTTTGCTATTGTTTTGCCTCTGATTATTAATGAATTTGTTTGGAACTAACCCGAACTGACGATGTTTTCAGCAGAATTGCATTTGGTGTCTTTCTTTTGTGCAGGGTTCAGAAGTTTGCGGAAAATTCCAGAAGAATTATAAAAAGGATTTTTGAAGAAGGATAAGCCCTGGGACCTCCTCTGGCGATCCCCCTTCGCTTATAAGCTCCCTCTCGACCTAAAACGACGAGCCCCCGAACACTTTTTCCAGAAACCTTACGGAGCTCCGCCGCCATCACGAACCCTAAATTCGGGGTCCAGGATCGCTATTCCGGCACCCTGCCGGAGTGGAGATCGCCGCCATCATCACCGCCAACGCCTCTCCATCAACCATCCATGTCGTCCCCCTCCATGTGTGAGTATTTCCCTGCTGTAGGCAAGGGGATGGAAGGGATTGAATAAGATTGTTCATGTAATTCGATGCCAAATTGTTGGGGCACGATGCCTAGTATCCTCTATTTGTGTTAATAATCGTTGGTGCAACTAGTTATGCTCAATGCTTGTCACTTTGGGCCTGGGTGCCATGTTTTTAGATCTGAACACTTATGTTTGCATGAGTATAATTGTTGTTTGGATCCTATCTACTAGTTGTATGCACTTGTTGTCAACCGGAACCGGAGACCCCGAGTGACAGAAACGGGGACATCGATGGGAATGGTTGGCAACTCGAGGGTTACATGTATTCATTGTGTGTTAATGCTTTGATCCGGTGTTCTATTAAAAGGAACACCTTAATTGTCATTTGTTCCTTAATTGGCCTGGCTGAAACCAGATGGCAGGACAAAAGATGTCGTGCAAGTTCTTATTGTAAGCACGTGCGGCTAAATTAGGAATACATGCCTATGACTGTTTGATACTTGGATGCTATTTATATATTTATTTGCTTGGTGCTTAGTTATGTTCATTTCATGAGCTATCTTATTCATGCAACGCCCGTCAATCTGTCCCTATGTCTACGGTGTTTTAATCCCGCTGTTTACAATCATTACTTTTACTGTCATCATTGCTGTCTTTATTTTATTACCGCTGTTACTATTCTACTGTTGCCATCAAATCACTGTTACTACTGATAAATTGCTTCGAGAGAAATCCTTTTCAGGTGTGGTTGAATTGACAACTCAACTGCTAAGGCTTATAAATATTCTTTGGCTCCCCTTGTGTCGAATCAATAAATTAGGGTCAAACTACCTGCGAAGACTGTTGCGATCCCATACACTTGTGGGTCATCAAGACTATTTTCTGGTGCCGTTGTCGGGGAGCATAGCTCTATTTATTAGTTCACCTGGGAGTTTTTCTGTCTGCTGTAATTTACTCTGCATCATGAAGGGTAAGCGAGATCCTAAGTTTCCAATACTACCTTCCACCATAAGGAAAGGTACTTCTCTGAACTCTAAAGCTACTCTTGATTCACCTACTGTTTTAAGTCAACTTCTTACACCACCCGTGAACGCTCGTCCTACTATTGATGCTTTGCTTTCTGAGACTGCTACTGCTTGTGATGAATTTGATGATGCTTCTGTTGTGCTTGATGATGCTGGTTCTTTAGGCCCCTTCTTAGAATCTCTTGTCACTAGGTCTAAAGAAATTACAATGCTCAATGAAAATCTTACTACACCTGTTAGCTCTCCTAATCTATATAATTATGAGAGTAGGTATCCTGATGATTCCTACATTGATGTTAATGATGAGTTTATTAGACAATATATGGATTGTTCTGCTTCTAAAGATCCTGATGCTTTGAGCAAATTGCTTGAAAAGCATGCTGTTAAGAATTATTTTACACCTGATCCTGAGTTTGCTACCTCTCCCATATGCATTAAAGATGATGATTATAATTTCTCTGTTTCTCTTTCACTCATATCTAATGTTGAATCTGATCCTTTTTGTGGAACTAAGGATGACAATGCTGTAGAACACATGAATAAATTAGCTTCGCTTAGCCTTCTATTTTCTGATGATAAAAGATACAGCGTTACTATTTAGTAAAGCTGTTTCCTTTCTCATTAAAAGATGATGCCAAAGTGTGGAATAATGCTTTACCTTATGGATCCATAAAAAGTCCTCATGAATTGCTTGATGTTTTCTTTGCAAAATAGTTTCCCGCTCACCTGCAGCATGAGGCTTTGCAGAGAATTTTCAATTTTAGACAATTGGAGGATGAGCATCTCCCTAAAGCTTGGGGGAGATTCGGATCATTAGGCAGGGCTCGGCCAGGCATGATATTCCGAAGAATGAACTCCTTGATATATTTTATAATGGACTAACTATTGAATCTAGGACATACTTAGATAGTTGTGTTGGTTGTGTTTTCAGGAAAAGGACTGTAGATGAAGCTGAAGAACTAATGGCTAAGATTGCTAAAAATCATGATGAATGGAGCATTCCTGAACCTCCTCCATTACCAACTCCGAAGAAAAGGGGAGTGCTCTTCCTAAACCCACAAGATATGCAAGAAGCCAAAAGATCTATTAAGGAAAAAGGTATTAGAGCTGAAGATGTGAAGAATTTACCTCCAATTGAAACTTTATGTGAGCCTACCACTCACCCACCTATGGTAGAGGTACACTGTCTTCATAATTTTACTGTTAATGATATTCCTTATAGTAAGCCTCCTAGTCAGTGTTTGGATGAATTTGATAACTCTATTGTTAAACAAACTCATTTTAATATGCAAATTCAAGAACAATTAAATGATAACACCCTGGTTATTAAAAATTTGCATTCTGTCTTGGAGAAAACTGCTAATGATGTCAAAGGTCTTGTTAAGCATTTTCATATGGTCCAAACTCAACTTGAACAAATTATTAAAGTGCAAAAAGACTTGCTTGCTGGAATTCCTACACAAAGTAATAGACAAACTTGTGGTGTTTTAACTAGAGGAGGTATCTCTACTCAAGATCCTCTTTATCCTGAGGGACATCCTAAAAGAATTGAACAAGAATCTCAACTGGTTGAAAATAATATTACTAGTTCCCCTAAAAGAAAAAGAAAAAGAAGAAACATAAAGAATTAGGAGAAGCTAGTAATATGGAACTTGATAAAGAACCTACAAGTAATAATCCTAATGTTGTCTCTATTTCGGATGCTGAAACTTAAAGTGGTAATGAGCATGATAATGATACTAATGAACCTGAAGAACAGGAGGAGGAGGAGGAGACTGCACCTCCTGTTGCTAAAAAACATGGTAAAGAGAGAGAGCCATGGGTGCAAAAACCCATGCCTTTTCCATCTAAATCTCAGAAGGCTAAGGAAGAAGAACACTATAATAAATTCTGTGAATGGATGAAGCCCCTCTTTTTGCAAATTCCTTTGACAGATGCTATTAAGTTTCCTCCCTATTCAAAATATATGAAAGACATTGTTACTAATAAAAGAAAAATCCCTAATGAAGAAATCTCCACTATGCTTGCTAATTACTCTTTCCATGGCAAGATTCCTAAAAAGCTTGGTGATCCAGGTATACCTACTATTCCTTGCTCCATTAAAAATAATTATTTTAGAACTGCTTTAAGTGATCTTGGTGCAGGAGTTAGTGTTATGCCATTTTCTCTTTATAAGAGACTTTTATTAGATAAGCTTATTCCTACTGATATTTCCCTACAAATGGCTAATAAGTCCGCTGCTGTGCCCATTGGTATCTATGAGGATGTTCCTGTTAAAGTTGCTAACTGTTTAATCCTAACTGACTTCGTGGTCTTGGAAATGCCTGAAGATGATAATATGTCTATTATTCTTGGGAGACCTTTTCTTAATACTGCAGGGCCTGTTATTGATTGCAATAAAGGAAAAGTTACTTTTAACATTGATGATAAAGAACACACGGTGTACTTTCCAAAGAAGATCAATACCAAAATTGGTTTGAACTCCATTGATAATATTGAATCCGTCAAGATTGGAACTATTGATTGTCCTATTCATACACATTCAAGAAAATATGAAACTCTCATGATTGGGACAATTCTTATTCAATATGAGGTAACTTGATTGTCTGTTGAATATTGAATAAATTATGTCAAATAAATTTGGTGTGGTAGCAAGACTTGATCAACCTTGCTAACAAACCAACTTTAGCAACATAAAAGATATCAAAATTCATTAAATTTTCTTCTATTGCTCATCTTTAATTTTCTGTAATTTTTATTTCTTGCTTAGTTTGTCCTTTTTAAATACCATTATCCTGTTTTATTAGCTTATTTTGATCTCATTTAAGTTCCTCTGTAAAAGTTTTCGAAAAATTCCAGAACAATTACATGAATTTTATTATTTTTAAAGAGACACAGGAGTGCTTGGGGCTGACCTAGGGGACACCCCAGGGGCACAGGCGGGTCCCACCCACGGGTGAGACCTTGGCCGCGGCCAAGGGCCGCCTTTGCCCCCTGGAGGGCCCCACCAGCCCATTATTCTTGCTGAAATTTGGAGCAAATCCTCTCCGGTATGTGACTCCTTCACTCCTCCAATTAGAATCTTGAATGGTTTTGTATAAGTTGAGTATTTTGCTGTTGTTTATGACTTTGAGTATGAACTTGCATGCTTGATTTGTGACTTAGATGGATTTGATGCATGTACTAGTTGATATTGAGTTGTAGGAATAGTCTAATGTACTTCCTATATTTTATTTTCAAGTTTTATGAGGTTTGTTGAAAAATTTCAGAAAAGGAAGAACATGCCTTAGTTCAATTTAGGTGGGATCTTTAAGAAGAAGGAGCCCTCTTCTCGTCGAGAAACGAGAGGGTCAAGTTCTAATGCACCAATGAGGCCTTCATATAATGAAGATTTGGAGCCACTTGGTGTTATTGTGCTTGCTCGAGAGACAGATGTGCATTCATCGGTATACCCATGTTATGAATTTCTACAAGCTGCAGGTATATGCAATGAATTTACTAGTCTTGTCACTAATGCATCTTTGACAAATATTGTATTAGTGGAGAGGCCCCAATATCTTAAGCTCACTAACATCTTTGTGCAAAGCTTTAATTTCAATGATGATCCATATCACCCTAGTGTGGAGTTCATGCTATATGAGCGACCTTGTAGAATGCCTTTGTCTGAGTTTTGCAGCGCTTTAGGAGTGAGGAACTCGGGGCTCACAGGCAAGATGAACACGCAGCCCCAGTACCTCAAGGAGCTCTATGCCGGAATCTGTCATGATGATTGGAGAGACTCTACGCGTGCAAAATTTGGGAGCATTCAGTTTCTAGCTGTGAGGTATTTGGGCTATGTCATTGCTCGTTGTATCCTTCCCCGGGATAACACGAGTAACATGACTAGTCTTGATCTTGCTATTCTTGCTGCCGCTATTAATTGTGATGAAACTCATAACATTGGCGCTCTTATTGCTCGTCGTCTTAGCACTAACAAGGTTAGAGGGCCTATTTATGGAGGGATTATTGCTTCGATCATGCTTGCTACTGCCATGCTTCCTCCTAGAGAGGATGATCTAGAGTTGGATTTTATTAGGCTTAATCTTGCTGCAATGAAAACTCACCACTATGTCACTTATGATTCCACTTTGGAGAATTTGCAGTACAGGTTATTATTTTGTTTTGATCTGGATAATCCTCGCTTTGTGAGATTACCTGCTCCTGCTTTGTTTGACACTATTGCTAGGGACGGATATTCATTTCCCGAGGAGGTGCTGGATGAGTACCTCGCATCATTAGTCCCTGAGGAGGAGCCGGAGGAGGAGCCACAGGATATGCAGTGGCAGCCACAGACGGGCGCTAACTGGGGCGTGCCACCACCATGGTAGATGAGCCCCACTTAGGCCAAAAGCCTAAGCTTGGGGGAGTACGTATCTCTCACCGGCACCTTTTTACTATGTTCACTTAAATGCTTTATGTCGGTGTGTTCATCATTCCTTTGTGTATCCGTTAGTGTGTTCCTTTTGGTTTCTTTTCGCTCTTTTCAATTTGCTCAGTCGCCTTAGTTGTTCTTTTTGTTTATTAATCCAAAACCCAAAAAGATTTCCTCTTTGTTTGCCTCTACTTTCTCATAATCAAAAAGACCAAAAATATTTTCTTTTATTTATTGCTCGTTTGTTTTCTACTTCATTTTTAGTCGCTTCTTTCCAAATTGAAAACAGCAAAAAAGATTTCTCTTCTAGTTCTGCGCTATTCCTTTCACTATTCGAAAAACACATAAATATTTTCTCATCTTCTTCATTTTGTAGTTGTTTCAGAGTTCAACCAGTGTTTGTGACGACACTTGCACATTTTATTATTTCTATATCTTTCGATTGTGCAAGCGTCTATGCAATAATGACGATATTTGCCGACGCGGATTTGATGAGGAAATTCGGTATGAACTCTATTTGTTTTCATTTTTGTACAGATGCTTATCCTCATGCTCATGTTTTAGTTTGCTATGGTAGAATGTTGCGTAGATGATATTACTTAGTTTTTATGGATTCCTATGCTTAGCCTCAACTTGTTAAGAGTGGATAATTTGTCATGTAGACGTGAGCATGTTTTGCATTGTTTATAATATGGTATGGTGAAGTGAGATCCTCCTCCAAAAGATTTATTTGGATTGACTTGGCACATGTTCACACATGTAAAAGACTAAAAATAAAGCCTGTTAAGCCTTGACGGTTTATTGTGCTTAGAATTGTAGTATCACTCTTATGCTTTATTCATTGATTGATTTTGTCGCAAAGTATGATTATGACAGTAGTGCTCTTGATCGGTCGCTCCCGAGGCTTTTGCTAGCCTCCATTTGCACTGGGTGTAATTGTCCATCCATGCATCCATTTTCCTTAAGGCAAAGTATTCCATTTGAGTCCACTATATCTTCTTACATATGGTATTTCACCGCCATTCCAAGTAAATTTGTCATGTGCTACCTTTAAATCATTCAAAAAAATGCTTCTTTTTATGTCTCTGTTTTTAGCTCATGAGGAAGCAGTAGAGGGCTAGATATAACTTGTGACAAGCAAGGTCATTTTCCCCTTTTCACCCGGTGTTGATGGATTACGTCTTCACTTGAATCAACCCGAGAGCAACTTAAGCAAAATATAAATATAACTCACCATTCTCCCCCGCGCAATGCAAAATCTGAGAAATCAGCTCAAACATTGGACGGTGGTGAAACCAAGGAGAAAGAGGAGCGTACTCGCTCCTCTAAAAAACCAGCTGCTCTCACAAGTCTAAAAGCCTTGCTTGTTATGAGGGACTAGATAGCCTCTCTGTTGTCAAAATTGTTGACGAAAGCATGCATCTCTCAAAACTGTTTTACTTCTGCTTATAAAAATAAAAAGCTCTAGCACATGATTAATCCCTGCTTCCCTCTGCGAAGGGCCTTTCTTTTATATATTTATGTTGAGTCATCACCCTTCTTTGAGCACCATCTTATAGAGCATTACTGTCATTCTGAGTATAACGTGCTTTGTCCCAAAGTTTTAATGATTGGAGCATGTTTGAGATAATTCTCAATTCTGATAACTTTACATCTAGTCACCGTTTAATGTCTCAAGAGGTGCCCGGCATTTATGTTTTGCCCCACAAAAGGGGCAAGCGAGAGATCACTTTACCATGCCTAGTTATATGCATTGCATCGGTGCTATTTGTTTGCATGTTTAAATTATTACTTGTTAGCATATTGTGAGTTTTGCATAAGTCTCCATGATTGCTTTAGTTCAATTGTTTTTGTAACTTCTCTCTTGTGCTTATTAAATACTGATCATGGTTTAAACTTCTATGCTCTAAATGAAGCAAATGTGTTTGTCAAAGCTTCTTTTATCGCATCCAGTTGGTCACTAAATTGCTTGAGGACAAGCAATAAGCTAAGCTTGGGGAGATGATACGTCGCAAATGTATCTACTTTTCCAAACACTTTGCTATTGTTTTGCCTCTGATTATTAATGAATTTGTTTGGAACTAACCCGAACTGACGCTGTTTTCAGCAGAATTGCATTTGGTGTCTTTCTTTTGTGCAGGGTTCAGAAGTTCGCGGAAAATTCCAGAAAAATTATAAAAAAGATTTTTGAAGAAGAATAAGCCCTGGACCTCCTCTGGTGATTCCCCTTTGCTTATAAGCTCCGTCTCGAACTAAAACGACGAGCCCCCGAACACTTTTTCCAGAAACATTACGGAGCTCCGCCGCCATCACGAACCCTAAATTCGGGGTCCAGGATCATTGTTCCGGCACCCTGCCGGTGTGGAGATCGCCGCCATCGTCACCACCAACGCCTCTCCATCAACTATCCATGTCGTCCCCCTCCATGTGTGAGTAGTTCCCTGCTGTAGGCAAGGGGATGGAAGGGATTGAATAAGATTGCTCATGTAATTCGATGCCAAATTGTTAGGGCACGATGCCTAGTATCCTCTATTTGTGTTAATGATCGTTGGTGCAACTAGTTATGCTTAATGCTTGTCACTTTGCGCCCGTGTGCCATGTTTTCAGATCTGAACACTTATGTTTGCATGAGTATAATTGTTGTTTGGATCCTATCTACTAGTTGTATGCACTTGTTGTCAACCGGAACCGGAGACCCTGAGTGACAGAAACGGGGACATCGATGGGAATGGTTGTCAACTCGAGGGTTACATGTATTCATTGTGTGTTAATGCTTTGATCCGGTGTTCTATTAAAAGGAACACCTTAATTGCCATTTGTTCCTTAATTGGCCGACTGAAACTGGATGGCAGGACAAAAGATGCCGTGCAAGTTCTTATTGTAAGCACGTACGGCTAAATTAGGAATACATGCCTATGACTGTTTGATACTTGGATGCTATTTATATATTTATTTGCTTGGTGCTTAGTTATGTTCATTTCATGAGCTATCTTATTCATTGCAACGCCCGTCGATCTGTCCCTATATCTACGGTGTTTTAATCCCGCTGTTTACAACCATTACTTTTACCGTCATCATTGCTGTCTTTATTTTATTACCGATGTTACTATTCTACTGCTGCCATCAAATCACTGTTACTACTGACAAATTGCTTCAAGAGAAATCCTTTTCAGGTGTGGTTGAATTGACAACTCAACTGCTAAGGCTTATAAATATTCTTTGGCTCCCCTTGTGTCGAATCAATAAATTAGGCTCAAACTACCTGCAAAGATTGTTGCGATCCCCTACACTTGTGGGTCATCAAGACTATTTTCTTAGAAAAGAGCTTGCTGCTGTATTAAAATAAGTTGGGTGGTGCCCCAAGCGAAAGCGGAATTGCAGCTAGTAGCAGTTTTCCCTCGTTTATCGAACCAGTAGGACTTTGAAATCAACAACGAGGTGAATGTTGAAGATCTCTGGCGCTTGACCTTCAACAGACGTGGACCTGCACACACTCAACCAAAATACTTTGCCCCCAATGGCGGAAAGGTTGTCAATCTTTCCGGTCTCGCAGAAAACAAAGCGGTTAATTGTATGATGAAATAGATGAAATATGAAAAGTGACCAGAGGAGTAATGATAATTAAAATCAAGTAAATGAGGTTGTAAACAATGTAAAAAGATGGACCGGGGGCCATGGGTTCACTAGTGGAGTCTCTCAAGTAAATAAAATATGCATGTGATGGGTGAACAAATTATAGCTAGGCAATTGACAAGATCATGACACAACCCAATTTAGCTATGACAAAAAGGACATGATAATATTTATGGAGGCATCACGACAAGAAACAAAGACCGTTGAGTCCAACTGCGTTTGTCTAAAAAGTCAACCGTGGGATCGCTATCCAGCCTGTCACCCAACGGTATTAAGTTGCAAGCAACAGACAATTGCATTAAGTAAAGTGCATGAAGTAAGCAATACTAATATCAAAAGAGACATTAACACCGTTGTTTTACCCTTAGTAGCAACAACACACCCTCGCCCTTAGACGTTTCTGTCACTCGTTGCCCAGGAACAAAAGGGGGCATGAACCCACTATCTAGCATAAATACCCTCTATTGGAGATACACACAATCACTTGGACAAAGTAACTACGCACATCGGAGAGCATGCAAGAACATAAATTACACATATAAGAATCATGCACAATATGAACATAACTTCATAATCCATCGGATCCCAGCAAAAACATCACATAGCATTACAATAATCGATCTTGATCATGTTAGGAAGCTCACAAGATCATAAGACATGAAGCACAAGAGAGAGAGACTACCAACTAGCTACTGCCATGGACCAGTAGTCCAAGGTGAGACTACTCACAAATCATCCCGGAGGAAGGCATGACGATGAAGAGCCCTCCGGGATCGATCTCCCCTCCGGCAGAGTGCCGGGATCAGCTTCAGATTGGACCCCGAACTAGGGTTTTCGGTGACGGCGCGTCGGGTCGAGTTTCTGGAAAATAATGGCTGCCTCGACGTTTTTAGGGTAAAAGGCAATTTATAGGCGTTGGAGGGCGTCGAGGCGAGGTCCCAGGGGCAGGGGCGGGCCCTACCCGCGGGTACCCCCTTGACCCGCGGCAGGGGGGCGCACTTGCCCGTGGGCCTCCCCTCCAGCTCTTCTTTGGTCTGGTACTTCGTCGTGGCAAATAAAAATTCCCCGTAAATTTCCAGCGCGATCCGAGAATATTTCCAGAAGTAAATTTCTGAAACAAAAAGACAGCAAAAACAGGGAACTGGCACTGGGCATCTTGTCAATAGGTTAGTCCGACAAAATGCATAAAAATGATATAATTGACAGTAAAAACATGTGACAATATCACAAAACTAGCATGGATCACTCAAAAATTATAGATACGTTTGAGACGTATCAGCATCCCCAAGCTTAACTCCTACTCGTCCTCGAGTAGGTAAGTGATAACAAATAATTTTTTATGAGACATGCAACCAACACAATCTTGATCAAGATAGTGATGCAAATCAAAGGATGTGAATGAAGAGATATAAAACAATTGTCTATAATTGATAACAAGAAAGCAATGAATAACAAGTTGAATCATCCAAGCAAAACCTTTCATAAATAGTATGTCAAAGACATGAAAACAATGTGATCAACATATTTGACTAATTCACAAGGATAATAATTCCATGACAATAGTGTTTGAGAATCAACACAAAGGAAGATGTAAGCATTAGCAAAGAGCTTCAACTTCCAACGGCTTATCTTATAGATTAAGTCAATATAAAGATTCATGTTTAATCTTGATAATGTAATATGCTCAACGATACCCAGGGTCAATGCTAGATGTTTGCTTTTGTGGAGATAGAAGGAAAAAGGGAAAACTGACTCAACATTAAAAGTAAAAGAAAGACCCTTCGCAGAGGGAAGCAGGGATTAGTCATGTGCTAGAGCTTTTTGGTTTTTAAAACAGAAGTAAAATGATTTTGAGGTATGCATGCTTTCGTCAACGACTTCACAACAGAGAAGCTATCTAGTCCCTCATGACAAGCAAGGTTTTTAGACTTGTGAGAGCAGCTGGTTCTTAGAAGAGCGAGTACACTCTTCTTTCTCCTTGGTTTCACCACTGTCCAATGTTTGGGCTGATTTCTCAGATTTGCATTGCGCGGAGGAGAATTGTGAGTTATATTTATATTTTGCTTAAGCTGCTCTCGGGTTGATTCAAGTGAAGACGTAATCCATCAACACCAGGTGAAAGGGGGGAAATGACCTCGCTCGTCACAAGTTATATCTAGCTCTCTACTGCTCCCCCATGAGCTTAAAAACAGAGGCACAAAGAAGAAGTATTTTGAATTTTTTTAAAGGTAGCACATGACAAATTTACTTGGAATAGTAGGAAATACCATGCATAGGTAGATATGGTGGACTCAGCTGGCAAGAAAGTTTGGCTTCGGGGATTGGATGCACAAGTGAACCATACACTCAGTACGAATTTTTAGGCTTAGTAAAAAGGGTGTTTGAAGCAAACATCTAACAATAACCGGTAACAGAACAACATAAGACATTTACCGGTTATAACCATAAAAACTCTACATCGTCTCACTTGTTGACAAAACAATTTTTTTGATGGAAAGATTAGCACTATGAATTAACAACTGTGAAAAACCACACAATTTCAAGCTTTCAACCATATTTCTTTACTAATCAATTCCACTCAAATAACCAGCAAGTTTAAGCATTCAACTTAACATCTCAAAACAATTGAGAAGCATCAAGAATCCACACCATGATCTACAAAACTATGCAGGCTTTTCATTTTATTCTATCATCACACAAACAGCATTTTGTCGCATTGACAATTCAAGTAATTTTTCAACAACAACTCTCCAACAAGTATAAGTGAAGAACAAGAGAGTTTAACTTAACAACTAGCAGCTCTAAACAAGATAAAAGCTAAAAGTGAGAGCTTACTAGAAACACAGACAGTAGCTAAGAATACTCAAAAAGATATAAGCGAAGCAAGGGAGTATTCTAACGAAAAAGCGGAGCGTGTCTCTCTCCCACACAAATAAAGCTAGGATCCAACAAAGATATGACCAGCAAACAAACAAACAAACTGAAAGTAAAAAGACACTCCAAGCATGGCACATAATATGTAAAGTGATAAAAACGAAATTCAACGAAGACGACCTTATGATAGTCGATGAAGATGAGGGGATGCCTTGGGCATCCCCAAGCTTTGACTCTTGATAGTTCTTGATATTCAGAGTGGGTGCCATGGGGGCATCCCCAAGCTTGAGCTCTGATCCATCCTCGATTTCTTCATATTCCTCTCCTTTGGAACTTAAAAACTCCCTTCACACAAAACTTCTCATAATTTGATTAGAGGGTTAGTGCTCATAAATTAAAATGCACATGTTTTCAACTCATGACAAATTGCAAACAAACTTCATTAGAGATAAGCTACTATTTACTAAGCCTTAATGTGGCACTCCACCCCTAGAGTATCACATATGACGATGGTAAAGAGACAAATGCAAAATAAAAGCAGAATCTGTCAAAATCTGAACAGTCTGTAAAGATCGAATTTTTCGAGGAACTTATGCAGCTCAAATCAAAAAACTTAAAACTGACGAAAGATAGATAAAAGCATCAGGCGCGCTGTCAAAAATTATCAGAAAAATATAAAATTCTGACGATTTTAGGATTTTCGTGCAACAGGCGCACAAAATCTGTTTTTGGACAGCAACACAATACCCCGCACTTTCAATGCATTAGAGGCTAAACTTGGCACAAAAAACCAAAAGGAAAAAGATACAATGAAGTTTCTACAGAGGTAATAACTTCATGACTCAAGAAAATTAAAAAGCAAACTGAAAATAAAAGATGGGTTGCCTCCCAACAAGCGCTTTTCTTTAACGCCTTTTAGCTAGGCGCAATGCCAAATATCAAGTTTTTTCGAAATCCATTGCAACTTTTCCTTCAATAAGCACTTCTTTCTCTTTGAGGGGAAAGGAGAACCTGCCCCTAATGGGAAAACGAAAATGTATGCAGCCCTTTTTAACATCAATAAAAGCTCCCACGGAACGAAGGAAAGATCTTCCAAGAACAATATTAGCTTGAGCCTTTGACTCAAGAACCAAGAAATCAACCAAAGCAGTCTTATGTTTAAAAGTGACAAGGACTTCATTAACTCTTTTATAAATTTTTTAAGAGCTACCATCAGAATGAGAGTGACAAAAAGGGTAATCAAATAAGTCTTCAAAATTCATATCATCAAAAACCATTTTAGGCATAGTTGACATCATAGAACGAATATCACAATAAGTAAGGAACCTTTGATCATTTATTTCAATAGGGATATATGGTTCCCAATCTCCATTTATTTCCAGGATTTGATAATCTTTAGAGCTCACCTCTATTCCATTTAAATTTAGATTACATAATTTTTTCTATTTTATCTAATCTACCATGTATTCCATTAGTTTTCTCATTGGTGGGAAAAACAACTAAGCCTTTTATAATTCTCAGGGATTCTAATTCATCAATTTCAAGAAAGTTTCCTCCAGTAATGACATCCAAAACATGCTTGCACGCATCAGATAGTCCATAATAAAAGCATCTCAGTAAAACACACATAGCAAGCATGGGTTGGATCTTTTGATGTAATTCTGAAATTCTATCCCAAGCATTTTGAAAACTTTCTTCTCCCTTTTGCTTGAAGGTAAAGAACTCGACTAAGAGAGGCATATCAAGAGTGGTAAAGCTAGACATAAAGACAGGATAAAATAACAGGACAGAATTAAGACTACACTAATTTTTTGGGTTTTAAAATTTTGAAACAGGAAAATAAACTAAACGAGATACAAAGCAAGCAAGACAAAAACAAAGTAAAGAGATTGAGAGTATGAGACTCCCCTTGCTGTAGCTCAAAAGTCCCCGGCAACGGCGCCAGAAAAGAGATTGCTGTTGTATTAAAATAAGTTGGGTGGTGCCCCAAGCGAAGGCGGAATTGCAGCTAGTAGTAGTTTTCCCTCGTTTAACGAACCGAGGTTTATCGAACCAGTAGGACTTTGAAATCAACAACGAGGTGAATGTTGAAGATCTCTGGCGCTTGACCTTCAACAGACGTGGACCTGCACACACTCAACCAAAATACTTTGCCCCAACGGCGGAAAGGTTGTCAATCTTTCCGGTCTCGCAGAAAACAAAGCAGTTAATTGTATGATGAAATAGATGAAATATGAAAAGTGACCAGAGGAGTAATGATGATTAAAAGCAAGTAAATGAGGTTGTAAACAATGTAAAAAGATGGACCGGGGGCCATGGGTTCAATAGTGGAGTCTCTCAAGTAATAAAATATGCATGTGATCACTAGTAGGAAAATGCCTACCGCTGGCGAACCTAATTAAGCTACCGCTGGCGAACAAGCGGTTCGCCAGCGCTATAGTCGCCAGTGGTAACAGGTTACCGCTGGCGAACCGCTGTTCGCCAGTGGTAAGGAAACTTACCGCTGGCGAACCACATCTTTGTTCGCCAGCGGTAGCTCAGTTACCGCTGGCGCACCACATCTGTGTTCGCCAGTAGTAATATTTTGAGGATTAAAAAAAAAGTACTACTGGTGTGCTATCCTGTTTGCACGCCACTAGTATCAATTTTGGGATTAAAAAAAATTACATATAATATTTGTCCAAACAGATGCATTTAAAACCCCTCGACTTATTCTCATATTATTTTCTATTAACCTGGAATACATGAATATTTTGGCATATGCCAAAATCTCATGTACAAAGAAAAATATAAAAAATTGCTTATGCCTTGTCGATGTCGTCGTCGTCACCGGCACCACAACCCCATGTGGATGTCGCCGCCAAGTAGTTGCTCAGCGAGATGTCGTTTACCTGCACCCAAAAGGAACACCCCCGTCGCCGCGGGACTTGGTTAGTCAGAAGCTAACAGAACATAAGTAACAGGCAACTATAGCTTGATACACACTACCACAGAAAGGGCTATCTGTGGCGCACCAAATTTGAATTATGTGGCGCACCCCCAGGTTTGCCTGGTGCGCCACAGAATTCTCGCCACAAAAATTATTTCTGTAGCGCACCTCGGGCGTGCGCCACAGAAAGTTCAACTTTCTGTGGCGCACCCTAAGTCGTGCGCCACAGAAATAGTTCGGCAGGACCCCTATGCAGAGGAATTCTGTGGCGCACTGTCCCTAATGCGCCACAGAAATATTTTAGTGGCGCATCCCACTGCCGTGCGCCACTAAATTTTTTTTGAATTTCAAAAAAAGGGCGGCCAGATCTAGATCCAGATCTGGATCTAGATCTGGCCGCCGGAATTTCGCCGGAATTTCGTCGGAGCTCGTCGGAGACCGTGTTGCCGTGGGTGGAGGAAGGGGGAGGTCGCCGGAGGTGGAGGTGGAGGTGGAGGAGGAGGAGGTCACCGGAGGTTGAGTTTGTGGTGGAGGTCACCGGGGTGGTGGAGGAGGTCGCCGGAGGTGGAGGTCGCCGGAGTTGTGGAGGAGGTCGCCGGAGGTGGAGGTCGCCGGAGTTGTGGAGGAGGTCGCCGGAGGTGGAGGTCGCCGGAGTTGTGGAGGAGGTCGCCGGAGTTGTGGTGGAGGTGGCCGGAGGTGGAGGAGGAGGAGAGAAGATGTGGAGGAGAGGAGAGGACAAGAGGAGGAGGGAGGAGAAGGGGAGAGAAGTGGAGAGGAGAAGTGGAGGAGAGGAGAAGGGGAGAGGAGAAGTGGAGGAGAGGAGAAGGGGAGAGGAGAAGTGGAGGGAGAAGTGGAGGAGAGAAGGAGAAAAGAGAGGGAGAGAAGGGGGTGCCGGCGGGATTCAAAATTTGGAATCCCGCCCAACAATTCTGTGGCGCATGGGCTAGACATGCGCCACAGAATTGTATTTTTTTTGAATTTTTTTGATTTTGCTGGAAAATTTCTTTTGTTGGACATAACTTTTTTTTCGTTTGGAATTTTGAGAATCCGAGAAATGTCCAACCGGGTAAACCCCGGTGAGGGCGGTTCCGAAATTTTCTCTAGTTTTTTTTAAGGTATTAAACACATTTTTTCGACGTCGTACGCAAAAGTTATGCCCGTTTTAATATTTTTTCACCTACTTTTGGAAAAAAAGTCAAAATGTGTATTTTAAATTTTTCCTAACAAATAGACCCTAAACCTTCCCTATATCTGAAAGGATTTTATTTTTTGAATTTTTTATCATTTTCTTTCACTTGGTGCAAAACTGAAAAGGCGATCCAAGGGGGGGGGGGTGCGTGGGGTGAAAAAATGCTGCACAATTCTGTGGCGCATGGAACCACATGCGCCACAGAAATGTCACTTTCTGTGGCGCATGTGGAGCCATGCGCCACAGAATTGTGCAGCCCCTAATCATTGGTGCCGGGCCCACCATATTTCTGTGGCGCATGGGGCCAGATGCGCCACAGAAATGTACATTTCTGTGGCGCACCTTGCTCCATGCGCCACAGAAAAGGCGGCGTAGGATGCAAGCCAGCCGTTGGTTGTGGGGCCCACAGAATTTCTGTGGCGCATGGAGGAAGGTGCGCCACAGAATGTCTTCTTTTAGTGGCGCATGTCCTACAGATGCGCCACAGAAAAGCTGAATCTAGTGGCGCATGGAAACTGGTGCGCCACAAAAAAAAATTTAGTGGCGCATGAAATATTGGTGCGCCACAGAGTGCCAACCTCCCTATAACCCTTTCGGTGGTAGTGACAAGATCATATTTATAGTTGGCATACATCAATACGGGCACGTACAATGTTAGATAAGGTGATAAAGAAAAACAGAAATAGTGGAGTTCTAAACATATTCAGCATAATCATAAAACAGAACCATAGATTTATTTTGTGGGTACATAATAAATAATCTCGCAAGTTAATAGCAGCAAAAAATCTTCATTTAGACTTAGAAAAGTATGATAGCATCACTATTTTCAATTTCCTTCAATGCAGAAATGCAATTGCAATATGTTGGTAGTACAAGTCCTTAACGATACAAGGTGCATGTAAATTATCAAAAGGAAAATAGGATGTAGACTTGCAGATAAATAAGAAAAGATACTTATTAGATGAACAAGGCTAAGAGTTCCTAGGTGACAGATTTATTTTTAGAACTTTCTTTGAAAATTCACAATAGATACAAGATACAGATGTACAAAGTAATAGCATCATACAAGCTGAAGGTTAAATCATCAAGTTGGTTCTTAGTAAAGTAGCTAGGTTTACTATATGGTAATGGAACAACAAGCAGAGCATGCATGGAACGTCAAAGTGAAGGTACTAAGATCACTCAAGCAATCATAATGAGGCACGAACCTCGACGATATTGCCAACGAGGTAGGGGACCAACAAATCCTTATAACTAGACGACATCCATTCACAGCAACAAATCCTTATAACTACACGGCATCGACAACAAAAATTAGAAGTTAGAAGCAAACAACATGAGAAGACAAGGGAGCAGAACTTGATCTGGGCAGCAAAATATAAATACTTCAGAACTACTTCAAGCAAAGTGCAAGATGAAGCCACAAACACCAGATGGCTTACATCACGTACACCAGGAAGTAAGATGAAATTAATTGTTGTGAACCGGCTAAAATGAAGTGGTTTGCAGCCAAATAATAGATGCAAGCTGGTAACCAACAATAAACTAATAGTGCATTTCGTTGTCGCAGCTGAAAATACGTACAACACCCAATTAATTAACTAGCAACCAGAACATGCAAGACAAGACACCACCACTTGGCCTCTCGCCTAAGCCTTTATTCAAGTTTCATATGCCTCCACGATCTTTCCACGTCATCCTATAATACTAGATTCACCAGCAGTTCTAGTTCATCCACCGGATGATCAATAACACAAACTATGCATTGCTAAGCATATAAGAGATATAACAGCTCTAGCAGCAACACAAGCCACAAACTATGCATTGCTAGGAGCAGTGGATCAGGATATATAGCGACAAATAAGGGCATGCATCAGAATAGGATACTCTAACTATCGATAAAAGACAGTTGAATCGCATGCAAGTAATATGTGGAGACTCAAAATAAGCTCGGAAAACATAGGAGTCAGAAATGCTTTTCGTGGATATGCTTGCCTTGTTCGTTGACGGTGATATATGGATCTTCGGTGTTATCGGCCTCGACTCCAGACTCGTCTTCTATCGAGAAGAACCAAAACTGGAAAGAAATGGAAACAACATTCACTTCAGCCCATAATGCAATGCACACATTATGAATGATATGACAAGTTAATATGTTGCACAAGTTAAGCTCATGAAAAGTGATTAATTCCAATTGGTTCTGGATGTTACAGGTTCACAGGTTGTTGATCTTCAGTTAACTTATTAATAACTTCATTAAAACTCACATACGTGTACCTCAAACATTAAGCTATGCTCAGGTTACCAAACTACAGGAACCGATGCTCCTTTGTTCTCTGTCAAACAAAACTGGAACGCTTTATTGTAACTCTCACTCTCTTGATCAAAGTTACAGGATTATTTGTTTACTTGATCTAGTTAAGTACTTCTCTGGGGACAATTTTTAGAGAATAGATTAAACCAACGGTCGATAAAACTGAGAAGAACAGATGCTCACATATTTTTGCCTAACAGCAAACAGTACCATATATGTTTGAGGCGTGCTTTTGCATTCCTACACAATGAATTAGTATTTGTTATCCAGCCGGAGAATACTTCGGAGTAGTATATTGAAGTGCTTATATTTATATTCAATTATGATTGCATTGTTGAGAGTGACCACTGGTAAAAGTATGATCCCTAGGCCTTGTTTCTAAGCATTGAAACACCGTTTACAACAAGTTCTGCTACATGTTTGCTTGCTGCCATTTTTATTTCAGATTGCAATTACTACTTATAATCATCCATATTACTTGTATTTCACTATCTCTTCGCCGAACTAGTGCACCTATACATCTGACAAGTGTATTGGGTGTGTTGGGGACACAAGAGACTTTTTGTATTGTGATTGCAGGGTTGCTTGAGAGGGATACCTTTGACCTCTACCTCCCTGAGTTCGATAAACCTTGGGTGATTCACTTAAGGGAAACTTGCTGCTGTTCTACAAACCTCTGCTCTTGGAGGCCCAACACTGTCTACAAGAATAGAAGCGTGTGTAGACATCAAGCTATTTTCTGGCGCCGTTGCCGGAGAGGTAAGGTAAGCGGCACTCACACTCCAACAACAAAGCTATCCGGCAACGAAGCTATTTTCTGGCGCCGTTGCCGGGGAGGTAAGGTAAAAGGTACTCACATCATCTGGCTACTAAGCTATTTTCTAGTACTGTTGTTGTTGTGTGAGTGCTCGAAGTTATTTCCTTTAGATTCTGCAATTATATCTTTTTGTTTCTTGTTTTTAATTTCACTAGTTAGGCTTAATGGAAAACAACAACAAAATTAGTATTAGTTCTTTGGAAATCATTTTTGCTGATGATATGATAAGCTCTAAGCTTGGGGATGAGGTGTTTGAAAATTCTTTTGCTACTAATGATTACATGTTTGATACATCTCCTTCTAGTAAAATGATGTTATGTTTACAGATGAACACACTTTGGAAGATAAATATTCTATTCCTTATGATGATACTATGCCCCCAGTTTTTGATAATTATTATAAAGAATATTATGACATGGGTTATAATTACAATCATCCTCATGAAACTTGTCGTAATTATGGAGGGATCACCCAAAACCATCCCTTTAATATACAACCTGTTTATCATGTTCAAGTTCTTTATGATGATCCTGCTCCAGTTGTTATTCGTGAGAAGAATTTTGTTTATGTGGAAAATTATGAAACTTTTATGCATATGGATCATGATAAGAATTTTACATGTGATGGTTATATTGTGGATTTTATCAATGATGCTACTGAAAGTTTTTATGAAAAAGGGAGACATGGCTTCATATATCACAATAACATTGAATCTCCTCTCCTTTTGTTGAAATTTTTGAAGTTGCACCTATTTTGTCTTCCTATGCTAGTCAATTTATGCTTCATGGATTTATTTACTTACAAGATTCCAATGCATAGGAAGTGGGTTAGACTTAAATGAGTTTTATAGTTGCTTCTTGATGCTTCCTTATTGTGCTCCAACTCTCATTTTTATGTGAGCATCATCAAAATTACCATGCCTAGCTAAAAGGCTTTAAAGAAAAGCGCTTATGGGAGACAACCCATCATTTTATTTTCAGTATCTTTTCTTTTATTTGAGTCAAGAAGTTTGTTTACTTCTGTAGCAACTTCTTTGTATCTTTATTTTCTTGCAATGTTGTGCCAAGTAAGGTCTCTAGTAGAAAGTTTTTGCTATATTTGGATTTCTGCACAGGAAACAGATTTCTGTCTGTCACCGTTAAATTCGTCATTTATTCCAGACGCGACGAAATGCTTTGAGATTTTGTGTGCTGAATCTTCATATATGTATGAAACTTTTTCTAGTTCAGTGATTTTCGATTTGAGCAACTCTAGTGCCTCGAAAAATTCGTCTATACATACTGTTCAGATTTTGACAGATTCTGCCTTTTATTGTGGATTGCTTCCCTTGCGGTGTTTACTTGGATCTTTTTGATTCTTTGAGCATCAGTGGCTGTAGCTAATGTTACAATGCATTAAGGTGTGCTTGTGTCACAGTAGAACTTGCGAATTTTTGGTTTATGCACTAACCCTCTAATGAGAATTACTTTGAGTTTGATGTGGTGGAAGTTTTCAAGTAAGCAAAAGGGACGATATGATGAGATCAAGAAGAGTGAAAAGCCTAAGCTTGGGGATGCCCCGGTGGGTCATCCCCAGCAAATTCAGGAAGACTCAAGCATCTAAGCTTGGGGATGCCCAAGGCATCCCCTTCTTCATCGACAAAACTATCAGGTCATCTCTAGTGATACTATATTTTTATTCCACTACATCTTATGTATTTTGCTTGGAGCGTCTGTTTTTATTTTGAGTGTGTGTTTTAGTTTGCTTAATAAGTTGGATCCTAGCATTCTTGTGTGGGAGAGAGACACGCTCCGCTTTTTCATATGAATACTCTTGTGCTTCGCTTATATTTGTTGAGTATTCTTAGCTACTGTTTGTTTTCTAGTATGCTCTCGCTTTTAGCATGTTATCTTGTTTAGAGCTGCTAGTTCTTTGTGTTAAGCTCTCTTGTATTTCACTCTTATTTGTTAGAGAGTTGTTTTAGTTGCTTGGTTGATGTGTTAGATTGGAAAATGCTATGCTTGTGATAGTGGTATGAAATAGAGAAAAGCTGCATAGTCTTGTAGACCATTGTGTAGATAACTTGCTCCTCTTCAATTGTTTTGAGGTATTAAAATAACTAATGGTTAAAATATGTTGGTTAATGTTGTTAAGAGCTGATTAGTGAAGATGTGTTAGTAGAGCGTGGAGCTGTACTTTTCTGAACTAAAAACAACTTAAGTCAATATTGCTTTAGTGTCGTGATTTCCTCTTAGTTGAAAAGAAGTTTCTAATGGTATAGTTACTGCAACGGTCGGGGAAGCCAACGGGGCACTTGTGTCACCGCCACGATCCCTCTCGGGGTGTCTCTAACCATTTGTAAAACTTTGATACTGTTAGTTGTTTGCAATATACGACATGCTATGTGAGTTTTTTGGTTTTTGGCACTTCCACCTCCATATTTTGCTAGCCTCTTCGGTACTTTGCATTGCCCTTTTTCACATTGAGATTGGTGCATACTTCGCAAGTACATCCAACCCCGTGGGAGATCTTCATCTTGTTCTCCTACATATAAGCCAACTATCTTCCTCAAAACAGCCACCATATCTACCTATCACAGCATTTCCATAGCTGTTCCGAGATACATTGCCATGCAACATCCATCATTTACATTACATGACTTTATGTCATTTTTACTTCATTACCATATAGTATTGCTTGACCATTTGAGTTAGTGTGATGCGTGGTTTTCCACATGTTTTACATCTTTTCCACACTACGCTCGATCATGCATATCCACCATACACCATGTATTAGTCTTTGAGTTTTGAGTACACCAAAAAAGTGTGATGATCATCTTGTAAAATAGAGTGTTGCCTCTACCTGTGAGCATATTGAAAAGAGTCCAAAGTGGCCAATCAAAAGAGTCCAGAAGAGACCAATGAGAGAAAAATATAAAAGAGCCACAAAGGCCTCAAAAAGAAAAAAGCAAAAAAGAGAAAAGAATATAAAATGAGAGAGGGGGCAACACTACTATCCTTTTATTCCACACTTGTGCTAGTAGCACCTACATCATTGTAGTGAGTTTTCATGCTTCATTAGTATAACTATGTGGGGACCAAACGTTATAGAACTTGGCTTGTATATTCCAACGATGAGCCTCCTCAAGTGAGCTCTAGGTCTTCATGAGCAAGCAAGTTGGATGCACCCCCACTAGTTCCATTGGAGAGCTTCCATTCATATAGCTCTATGTGCATCCGTTGCATGGCAATCACTACTCCTCATTCAGTGTCTACTACGGGACTTCCTCTTGTCTTGTGGTTACCTCTTCCATTGTTTGAGCCTTTCTTTTTGGCCTTCCAAACCCCCATTATTATTCTCTTTGCCATAACCTCATGGTGCCAAGCCTTCTTCTTGCTTGTATTAGTTGAGTGGACTACATAACAGTTGATAAGTTAAGTGGATGGATAAAGGACACTTGACTTGAGCTTGGCTATTTCTATTATTGACTGAATTTGATGCTTTGAAGATTGATTGACATTTTACATTGGAGACACAATTTACTATCCTTCTTTCTAAACCTTATGTATGGTTCCTTGTCTCCAACACGCTGATTCATGAAAAGTTCTAGCTTCTTTTGGCTAGCATTTGTTAATCATTGTTTGCTTAATGTCAACTATAGACAATTGTTTTGGATCACCTTATTCACATCATGTGTTTTGCATTACTATGTTGATCTAGATTGTGAGTTAGCATGTCTCCTAAGAAATTATTTGTTATCGTTTTACCTACTCGAGGACGAGTAGAACTAAGCTTGGGGATGCTGATACGTCTCCAACGTATCTATAATTTCTTATGATCCATGCTTGTTTTCATACCATTTGCTACATGTTTTGTTTACATCTTATAGCATTTTTATGCATTTTCTGGAACTAACCTATTAACAAGATGCGACAGTGCCAGTTCCTGTTTTCTGCTGTTTTCCCGTTTCAGAAAAGTACTTAAGGAAATATTCTCGGAATTGGACGGGACAAAAAGCAGCAGTCTTATAATTCAATGGACTACACGATGCCCGAAGGAGAGGTGCAGGAGGGCTGTGGGCCTCCCATACCATGCCCTCGCGCGGGGTACACCCTGGCCGCGCGGCCACGTGGTGTGGGGCCCGCGAGCCTCCACCGACGTCGCCCTTTCGCCTATATATTGCCCCCGATGCATAAACCCTAAAACAGTCAGTCATATTCCAAAGAAACATCTGCAGCGCCGCCGCCATCACCGACAAGTTTCGGGGGACAGAAGTCTCTGTTCCGGCACCCTGCCGGGACGGGGAAGTGCCCCCGGAGCCATCTCCATCGACTCCACCACCATCTTCATCACCGTTGCTGACTCCCATGATGAGGAGGGAGTAGTTCTCCCTCGGGGCTGAGGGCCGTACCGGTAGCCATGTGGTCTATATCTCTCTCCCCCATGATGTGATCTATATGTGATCATGAGCTTTGCAATCTAGATGTTGTTATGTTACTCAAGTGGGCTTTATTTATGTGATCTTCGGAGACTCCTTGTCCCACGTGTGTAAAGGTGACAGTGTGTGCACCGTGTGGGTCTTTAGGCTATATTTCACAAGATACTTGTTCACTGATTTATTATTTGAGTTGGATGTCTCTATGAAATTGTGGTGTGTTAGTACCTCCTATGAATGCTCATGGTCCAGTGTGGGGTATTCATTAGTACTTGGGAATATATGTTTGAGGCGTGCTTTTGCATTCCTACACAATGAATTAGTGTTCGTTATCCAGCCGGAGAATACTTCGGAGTAGTATATTGAAGTGCTTATATTTATATTCAATTATGATTGCATTGTTGAGAGTGACCACTGGTGAAAGTATGATCCCTAGGCCTTGTTTCTAAGCATTGAAACACCGTTTACAACAAGTTCTGCTACATGTTTGCTTGCTGCCATTTTTATTTCAGATTGCAATTACTACTTATAATTATCCATATTACTTGTATTTCACTATCTCTTCGCCGAACTAGTGCACCTATACATCTGACAAGTGTATTGGGTGTGTTGGGTACACAAGAGACTTTTTGTATTGTGATTGCAGGGTTGCTTGAGAGGGATACCTTTGACCTCTACCTCCCTGAGTTCGATAAACCTTGGGTGATTCACTTAAGGGAAACTTGCTGCTGTTCTACAAACCTCTGCCCTTGGAGGCACAACACTGTCTACAAGGATAGAAGCGTGTGTAGACATCAGTAGTCCAAGGTGAGCCTACTCACAAATCATCCCGGAGGAAGGCATGACGATGAAGAGCCCTCCGGGATCGATCTCCCCTCCGGCAGAGTGCCGGGATCAGCTTCAGATTGGACCCCGAACTAGGGTTTTCGGTGACGGCGCGTCAGGGTCGAGTTTTTGGAAAATAATGGCCGCCTCGATGTTTTTAGGGTAAAAGGCAATTTATGGCGTCAGAGGGCATCGAGGCGAGGTCCCAGGGGCAGGGGTGGGCCCCACCTGCGGGTCCACCTTGACCCGTGGCAGGGGGGCGCACCTACCCTATGGGCCTCTCCTCCAGCTCTCCTTTGGTCTGGTACTTTGTCGTGGCAAATAAAAATTCCCCGTAAATTTCCAGCGCGATCCGAGAATATTTTCAGAAGTAAATTTTTGAAACAAAAAGACAGCAAAAACAGGGAACTGGCACTGGGCATCATATCAATAGGTTAGTCCGACAAAATTCATAAAATGATATAATTGACAGTAAAAACCTGTGACAATATCACAAAACTGGCATGGATCACTCAAAAATTATAGATACGTTTGTGACGTATCAATCGCCATACCTAGTTTAATCTCGTTGCCGGTCGTTCACATAGAATAGGATCTCCAGTCTTGATTCATGTCACCCAACAAATACCATCGGAGATACCTGAAAGCCATCTTTATAATCACCCAGTTACGAAGTGACGTTTGATGTCCACAAAGTATTCCTCCGGTAAACGGGAGTGACACAATCTCATGGTCTAAGGAAACTATACCTGACATATGCTAAAAGCGTTGGCAATGAAACTGTGTGACACGATCAATTGCTATGCTTTAAATGGGTCTGTCCATCACATCATTCTCCCAATGATATGATTCTGTTATCAAGTGACTTTAACAAGTCCATCGCTAGGAAACCTTAACCAACGCTCGAGTAACGAACTAATCATAAGAGGCTTACTAGGGACACTTTGTTGTTTATATTCCACACATGTATTTTGTTTCCGGTTAATACAATTATAGCATGAAGGATAAACATTTATCATGAACGAGAAATATGATGACAAATAATCTTTATTATTGCCTCTTGGGCATATTTCCAACAGGATGGTGCCAGCAAAGACCGTGAAGGTGGGCATCCATCCCAGATCCATCCATTGGAGGCTACTAGCCGGCCGTGAGGTATCCCAGTGGTAACCAGCCTCCACTTTGATGTACACCTTTGCGGCAAGAGGAGCACGGAAGGCCGACCACCATGTGAACCGCTGTGCCACCATGGCATGCTCCAGGCCGGCGACCGGTCAGATCGGGGCGGATGAGGAAGCAAGATTAAAGCGCAAGGGCGGAAAACAAAAGGAGACGCCCCGCCGCTGCCGTCCGCCGTTGGAAGGCCTTCTTCGACAGTTACAAGGTGAATGGAATGGCATGGGAGGGTTTTGTAGGTGGTGGCGGCGGCGCTTCCGGTGTCGCTGGAGCGACCCGGGAGGCTAGGTCAAGACTCGGGTCCTATATATACACTCAAAGTCACTTGTCCTGCTCTTCTTCTTTTTTTGTGAAATTCCACCAATATATTAATAATCATCAATGGCAGTATAAATAGGATCAAAATTAATAAAGGTTACAAAATAGGTCATTGGACCACCTAGCGACGACTTTAGACACTAGCGCGAGCCGAATGCGCGACGCCGTCCTCGCCCCACCATCACCATTATAGTCTAGCTTAAATTACATCTGCTCTTAAAAGCTTACTTCTCTGCCGGCAAAGAAGACCCTTATTACAGAATAAAATATTGACAGTACCGGTCCGAATTGGGACTTGGTAGTTAATTCCCAAAATGTGTATTGCGGTGAGCGGGGTTAACTGGGTCATGCGGGTAAAGGACAAACCTTCTCGACAGTTCAAACTAAGATCTTAGCCGTGTCCCCGGTTATGAAAATTATGAGCAATTAGACTTGATGCTAGAGAATATTTCTCACTCATCTTGTTTTCCTAATTACAAAATTTTCATGGTATAACCAAAGGGTCGGGCACCGTTGTCAAGCAGGGGATGTCTTTTCTAAAAATTGTTAGGACCAAACTTGCTTTCTGCAAAACAGTCATGAGCTCCACCTAGCCAAAATATGCATGCAGAAGCTAGGTTCCACTTATAATTTTGCCATAGCACACTTGCCAGTACAAATCCCAATGTATTGACCAAATTCGACTTGGCTGCAACTTCTTATGTTGCATGTTATTAGGACTCTGAGCGATCGAGTAGGTTTCGAGACTCCACTCAACTATTGTTAGAATGTGGCTCAACGAAGAATGGAGACTTTATCGCTTTACTTTATTTGTTATGAAATTAACTTGGTTTATTTATTTTAGCTAGCCTCGTGCTATGCAAAGTTGTAATAAGATTTATACTCTGGATATCTAGCAATTTTGAATACTTATGCTTATATTGGTATCCATCGAGTTGTGTGTGCTGGTGAGCGGTCCAGGGGCCAGGACTACACTCAACGATACAACCCGTGCTGGATCGTGTCACTACAGATGAACGATTTACGGAGGAAACCATTACTTTTAATTGATAACACCAGTCATTCTCTTTCTCAGCGGGGTTGTTATTATCTTAAATAAAGGTTTTATTAAATTACATCATCTCTTAAAAGTTAGTTCTCGAAAAGTAGGATAATTGCACATGTACATATGGATCAGTGCTTAATAATATTGTTCGTGTGCCATAAATCATGCAGACATGCATGTAAATTATTCTGAATTCGCCTCTCCTAAAATTATTCACCAAATTTCATTGAATAACATTACATGCATCAAGATCCAAAGTACCGGACATACTCAAGAATGTGTTGGATACTTTGAATGATCAGAGGGAATCAAGTAGAAGCTAGTAGATCTAACTTTGTTTTGCAAAGAGATGTTCTACTCTATGCGTCTCATCACAAGTTCATCCATCATATTAGAAATCGTGAGTTGTACATGTATAGCTAACTACTATGCCCTGAAAATTACCCTGAAGCTGCTTACCTCAACAATCTAGAAGTTCCAGAGAGACTCATAGTATCAACTGAAATTTACTACTCAAAAAGATAAGATAAGAACCTACACTATTCCTGAGAGTCAGTCAGAAATGGGGTCCCGATACCTCCCGGTCCTATCACGACAAGGCCACTAGAGCGCCTTTCATGGATCACCCCTCTCTGACCTAGCATTGCCCGTTCTACCACATCACCTCTTTTTATAAAGCAAGAGAGATCACCGTCGAAGAAAGATAACTTAGATATATAGTGCCAGAAAAGAAATGGGTAGTTGGACAGGCCAGGATGCGAACGGTTGGTGACGCGCTGTTGGACAGACGCTGGATCCGAGACATCACAGGACCGCTGAGCATCCCCGTTCTGACGCAGTTCCTGACGCTAGTGGATGAGATTCAGCACATTGAGCAGACGCCGGGGGTCCCAGACCGTGTGGTGTGGAAGTGGACAAGCTCCGGTATTTACTCCTCCAGCTCGGCATATCGCGCCTTCTTCGCCGGGCTAGTGCTATTTCCATCCGGGAAGACCATCTGGAAGACCTGGGCGCCGACGAAGTGTAATATCCATATCTGGCTGGCGATGCAGCGGCGGCTGTGGACGGCCGATCGCCGACTGTGACACGGCCTTGAGTCACACACTGCCTGGACCCTGTGCGACCAGGCCCCTGAGACAGCTGATCACATTGCGCTGGGTTGCGTCTTTGCATGGGAGGTATGGAGTAAGGTGCTTCGACGATGCGGCCTCGACTCCCTTACCCCATCGGTGGATGATTCCCTCATCGACTGGTGGCCGGAGGTGCGGCGACACGCACCCTCACGAGCTAGGAAAGGGTTTGACTCCCTTGTCCTCCTCGTCATCTGGTCTCTTTGGAAGGAAAGAAACACCAGGATCTTCGAGCGATCAGCAGAGATGGTATGCACGGTTTATCACCGGATAGCCGAGGAGATTGAGCTCTGGAAGCTCTCTGGCGCTGTAGGGCTGGGACAGATTTGGGAGTAGTCAGCTAGATGTAATAGGCGTTGTTTTCCTTTCCTGCACTTTGTGGTAGCCTTCCACCTCTCGCAGGTGTTTGTACCCGCATCGATCTGATGCCGGAGACGCTGTAGCCCGTTGTTTTCTCTCTTTCTATCAAAGACAACACGCAAGCCTTTTGCGTGTTCGAGAAAAAAAAGGGTAGTGCCATTTGGCTCCAGCAAATATATAGCTCTGAATGATTAAGTTTTTCCTAATCATCTGAAATAAATGCTTAAACTAGATTTTTTAAGGGACTTAAACTAGATTATTTAAAGTTCCAGAACTAGATGGCAAAAAATATTACGAAGATCCAATAATAAAGCCCAACGCCTCAGCAGTCCGGACGATGGGCAAGTAGGAGGTGGGCGACAGAATAGGGTCCACAAGTTATTGGGAGCCTAGGTCCTACATAAGAATATCTTTATATTAATAAATAAACTTCGATACTCCAATTAGGAATAGGTACAAAACACCCCACCTGCATGGATGCATCTCATGCCTCTGAAGGTGCTTGCTTCTATTTTCACAAAACGTCGTTGCATTCAGGCTGGTCATAATGACTAAGACTATTAACATGTATAGTATATATTACTACCTTCATAGTGAAAAATAACAAAAAGAGAGAAATGTAGATGCTCTCATTTATTACCTTGTAGACTCATCTTGTTTTGAAAAGCTTTATGGGATAGTAACTAGATATGTTACTCTGTTTGTCCCTCTCCTCATTAATTAGCTGCCACATCATCTTTTTTATTTAAGATGATATGCATGTTACTAGCTACTCCCACTAGAGTGCCTAAATGTTTCAATCGTAGTTGTAAAGCTCATGTCATGATTGGTTCTTTGCAAATTTCCTAAATTAGGTGCGATGTTGATAATGGTTTTCCCGTGGGTCTTAGGAGCTTTCAACATCTCTATAAATTCAGGTTTTGTTCCATCCTAGTCTCTCTGAGTATGATTCATAGTTTGTGACGCTGAATCTATGAAACAACACAATAGTGTTTGTTGCTCATTCTTTCATGTTCTCTTGTTCTTCTCTATCCGGATTTGAAGGCTTCTCTATCCTATTAAAAAATGAGATATCCTAGTCAAAAAACACCAGCTGAGACATGCAATTCTTTTGCAGACTAAAACTCGTCAGAAAGATATGAAAATGTACATACATGCAATTACACCTCTAGTGATTGATCTCTAGGCCACATACATGAGCAACAAAGTGAATTGTTAAGACATAAATGACCAATCACCGCCTTAAATTCAAGGCCCCCAATTTGACACCCGACCCATATGGCATTCATCTCATATGTAGGCCCTGTTTCCTGTCAATCCCGTGGGCCCTCCTCCAACTTACATGGCATATATAGTGATACCCTTATGTGATCCTCAATGTCTATGTACACTTATAAATCGCACATAAGAACATTATAGAGATAAAATACTTGTACACAACTGACATATCAAACTATGTCACCATTGCCATGAACAAGTAATTACTAAAAACTGGTAGAGAGACACAATACATGATGGGGAAATAATATATTGTATTATGCATCATATTTGCTGACAAGTTAAAACATAGAGATGCTGAAGAAGTTGTTGTAGAAATTGTTGGAGATGATGAAGACGGCGATTGCGGAAGGGGAGATGCAAACCGGAGATGATTCTGGCGGCGTTTCCGCCTCCATCCTCATCCGGTAGCAGCCTCACGACCTCAATTTTCTGCTATCTTTGTATAGATTTGTGCATCGTGAGAAAAATCCCCAAAACCTTATATAAGGCGTTTTAGGATAAAATGAAGGCGATGGCAGTGAAATCCAGCCGATGAACGAGCGAAACTGGAGGCACGATGCACCTACCCCTCATAGGCGCGCCAAGGGTGGCCTAGGTCTGCTCGTTGGGCCTCTTGGGTGCCTCCAATGTTTGTCTCTTTGTCACTGAAAGTTAGAAACACTAGATTATTTATCAATCTTACTTAGACCAGAATATTTAATGGTTCTTTGAACTTTCAGGTGCCATTCTATAGTGGTATTCTAATTATATTATAGTCCATGCTAGGAATTGAGGTACTTATAATTGAAATTATTTTCATATTTCAATTTATTTGTGCCATTTTTTTATCTAAATATTTCTATTTTCCTTTTATCAAGATGGATAGTATTTTGTAATCAAGATGAATGGGTGCGATAACACGCATGTTCATGTTCTAGTTAATTAATTATGATTGAGGCGACTTTATAACATGGCTACAGTCGAGGTCACCGAGGCCATTAACATGACAAAGCCACGATTCCACATATTAATCATCTTTGTTTTGCTCTCATGTTTGCTTCCAAGAACGAGTTACTATAGATCTGTCTATATATTCATGTATCACGTTTGCCATCGAAGAATTTGATGTATGTGTTAGTTTAAACTGCATTGCACTTTTAAATATCAATTGTTTGGTCCAATCAAACAATTGCAAAGCCTTTCATGTGGACAGCCAAACAATTCTCAATCGTTGTTCAATTAGACACACAATATGACGTTTCGGTTTAGGCAACCAACGAAACAATCCTCGAGTTGCTGATATAGCGGAGCGCGCCACCACACTAATATGTGTGAACTACTAGATAATGACGAGCAAGTTCTACGGAAGCGGTAAATTTGACTCTCTAGACATGTGTCCATTCAAGGAGCTTCCCAGAAATCGTTTTCGGTTTGCTCCAACATTATTTACCCTCTAAATCTCCCTCTCTAACTGACTACGGAGATTACGGACTACTCCCTCTCATTTCAGTCCGTTTTTTTTATAAAGCTATGATTTCAGTCCTCATCGGTTTGACCAATATAATACGAATTGTATAATACAAAAAATATAGAATTAGAAAATATAACACGTAAAGTTTCAAATGGTATATTTTCTTGTGTTGTATAATTCATATTCTGATCAAATTGATGATCTAGGGACACATGCAGGACATATAAAACTGGAAGAGGTACTAATTTTGCACCAAAATTTCATGAATTTATTGAAACTACCAAATAGATACAACACCACAATCTACAAACATTAATTTACAATAAATTCATATATTAGATGAATAGTACACAAAAGAAATTTTGTAGCACTTCGAATATGTATTAATTTGACCTGCTATTAGTCTCAATATTTAATTTCTATTTTTATCTACTCTTTGTACTTAATTTCTATTTACAGGTATGTTCTTATTTAACTAACTGAGCATTTGATTGGGGGTGGAGTTTTGACACCCGGAGCTATCCTCCTGATTTTGAAAATGTATTTGAAGGAAATTTTAAACTTCAAAAATATTGTATAAAAATTTTCGTGCGTACATCTTGACATTCTATAGGCTCCTAAAGTCGTTTCACCGAAGAACGACAGTTTTGTGACGTTTTAAAAAAAGTCAAATTTTGATGTAATTTTTTTTCGCGAGATATTTTTTGTCTTTTTTTTACACGCGACAAAAAATATTGATTTTTCGCGAAACTTGTCATGCACATAGAATGTTGAGATATACGTGTCAAATTTTTGTTCGAATTTTTTTAATATACCAAAATATGTTTTCTGATGGCAGCATATACTCACGTGTTCCAAAATGAATTTCCTTTATTATAGTTTTGTTATTTACAGTATATCCTTATCCTCTCCTCCTCTTCCTCGCCGCAACAGGTCGTCGTCGTCCTCCCTCCCCTCCGGCGCTCCACTCGTGCCGTCCCCCTCCCTCTCCCCTCCTCCCCAGCTGGGAGCTGGAGGGAGTCCCGCTGCCTTGTCCTCTCCGACCCTTCCCACTCGCTACTCGCCGGAGCTCACCCCACGAACATGGTCTCCTCCTCGCTCGTGCTCACTTGCGGCCACGCTCCCCGGCACCCGTTCCGCAAACCGCCAGGCGTCGACGTCGCAAGAATTGCCGCCGTCGCCAGAACCAATGCCCCTCCTCTTTTCACCTCAATGTACGGACTCCCTTGGGGCGGCGGGGCTGGGCCCAAGTCTGCCGTGACTCCTCCCTACAGGAGCCGCCGCCGGGAGTCGATGCCGCGGAGCAGGATAAAGAAGAGATCAAGAAAGAATTAGCAACGGCCCAGATTGGAGGTGGGGGCGGCGGCGGCGGCGGCGGCGAGCAGCTGAGCGACTGGACCACGTCGGTGCTGCTCTTCGGGATATGGGCGGGGCTCATGTATTATGTCTTTCAGCTCGCACCAAACCAGACGCCGGTACGTACGGCCCTTTATTCATCCATGGGAATTTAGTAACTGTCCATTGCTTTGCATTTTGATGTCCTTGTTGTAGTATCAGTGACAAATTGACAATCCTAGGCTACATCTTTGGCATGTTTATTCCTGAATAATTGTGCATAGATGAATTGTGAAGCTGATGAATTTGTCTAACCGGCATTTTGTTGAAATAAGTGAGCCGTCAATAAATTTAAATCCATCCAGTGTGTATAGTATGTCTGACACTTCGGATGGTTTAAATTGGTTTTTATCTAGTTGGAGTTTTAAATGGGTTTACCCCTACCTTGTGACAACCACTTATTACTTCTTCATCCATTTTGGTTGCAGTACAGAGACACATACTTCTTGCAGAAGCTTCTTAATCTTAAAGGTGACGATGGCTTCCGAATGAATGGAGTTCTTGTGTCTCTATGGTACATAATGGGAATCTGGCCACTAGTATACAGCATGTTGCTTCTTCCTACTGGGAGAAGGTAAATGGATCAGCAAATTTTCAGTCATCTGCTTCCTTTTTGCTATCTACACACCAAAGAAACATATATTTGCATGTGTAGTTTGATCTAAGCATTTTCTCAATATATCACTTGGCTCATGTATCTGTTTATATATGAAAAAAAATCAAGTTCTGTTGCTAAGCTAAAATGGTTATCTACATATATATTTACAGCAAATGAAGTGTACTCATGCTGCTCATTATGTTCATTAATCATTTTCCAGTTTGCTCTGTATTTGAAGGTAAACATAGGGATGGAAAAAAAAAATCAAAACCTAGCGAGCGCAACAAGTGTATGGTGTTCTTCGGAAAGATTGTATTGTTAGCTTGGATTGAAATCATACCCTTAAACAAGCGAAGCAGAATTTTTTGCCTTTTCGGATACGAGCCAAGCATACGTGTAGTCCATAAAGAAAGATGAGTCTCAGGTCCTGGCCCAGCAGGGCCAGTTGTTAAACCCACCTGGCTGCCCAAGGCCCACACAGCCACACTGCAAGGCTCACGCTCATTACACAGTAGATTGTTCTCATCTAGCAAGATTTATTCTGAAAGATTTTTAATCCAAATTCTGACCGGTTATTTGTAGATTCAGTAGAGTAGCAATCGAGCATGCTTCAGGCCATTATTTACAGATCTTGCGTTGCGTTTTGTCTATGTGGATTGTCTGATAAACCTGAAAATAGCACATCGGTAACAAGCCTAATGAGCCAACTCGAGCTTTCTCCCAAGCGGAGCACGTTTTTTGCTTGTTAAGATAATGATCCTAGCCGATGCTTGAACAAGCTGAGACATTATGTACCCCTACCCGCGCCTCAATCTGTTTCTTGAGAGAAAACCCTGATGGGTACAATGTTCATGTGCAAGTGCACACACCATCACAACCACATGTTGGCTAAAGGATTTTTCACAAATCAATATTTCAGTCAATCACATCCATTTGACCAAAGATCCTTTTTCATTTATGACAAGTACTATGATATACCATTGCAGTATTTGTTGGCTTCATTTTATTTTGGAGTTACTGTAGCCACAAACATAGTAGTTTCATTCTCCAATAGATGTGTTTTTTTAATACCAGTATGATGACTTTCCATTTTTATACTAATGTGAATCTTAAAAACTTGATACACCTATTTGCCAAACATGGGGAAGCCAGCATTCTTTTGCATGGACTACTAATGGTTCTACACTACCAGCATTCTTATTAATGCATTTCTTGATTTATATGTCAAAACAAACATAAGGATGTAGCATTAACACGACCTGTTTGCTATGATACTGTATTTTCTGTATAATTACATCACTGTATTATTAATGTTACAGTAAATCTTCTATTTTTTATTTCAGTTCAAAAAGCAAGATTCCAGTCTGGCCATTCCTGGCCCTTTCATGCATTGGAGGAGCATATGCGTTGATTCCTTACTTTGTTTTATGGAAACCTCCTCCGCCTGCCATTGATGAAGACGAAATTGGACAGTGGCCATTAAAATTTCTTGAATCAAAATTAACTGCAGGAGTACGTTCTAATTGTAGTGTCTTTATATTGTCAAATTCCTGATTTAAGTAGCATGCAGTATACATTAGTTCGTCCACTTTCGTAATCAGTAGAAGTTTTTTTTCCAATCATGTTGCAGGTAACGTTTGCCGTGGGCCTTGGACTGATTATATATGCAGGCAAAGCTGGTGGTGCTGATTGGCAGGAATTTTTTCAGTACGCTAGAGAGAGCAAGTTTGTAAGTTCTACATCCTTGGCAAAGCATGAATAAAAAAAATCTTGATACCATATAATACAGTTAATGTTAGCGACTCACATGCAACTTTCATGTTTTTACACCTATATGCTCGTTCCGTATGTCAACTAACGGCTGCAAAAATGTGGCAAGGTGATTCCCTAATACTTGCTGCAGGTATACACCATATAACCTAAAGCCATCAATTTCTAGTCATTATTGTACTTATATATTAAGTACATTAAAAATTCGTAAACATAAGAATGATGTAGGGAAATTAAAAAATGCATCAAAATACTGGTTTAATGCACAAATGGGCATATGCAAAAAAGGAAGAAGTTAAAATCGGACCCTCTTTTAGTTTTCTCTGTCATCCACCATTCCAAGCTTCAGAATGAATTTTAGCTTGATCATGTCATAATCTAATTTTATATGGTTGCTGTATCTTGAAATGGAATAAATATGTGTTTCTCTAGAGAGCCTAAAATTTTCGAGGCTGAACAAATTTCCAACCTATGTTGTAGAAATCATGAAAATGTCGAAGTAAAACTAATTTTCTGTTGTTTCATGTCAACTATCAGATCCATGCCACATGTCTTGATTTTACTTTGCTCTCGACCTTCGCACCATTTTGGGTCTACAATGATATGACAGCAAGGCGATGGTAAGAGTGCTAGTCCCAATGCTTATAAGCTTCACATTAAAAGAGATACGAGTAACTTTACTCTTTGCCTGTTGCAAACATTCCATTTGCAGGAAAAATGGTTTTTGGGTTCTGCCACTGGCACTTATCCCTCTTTTGGGACCCTCATTGTATCTTTTGATGCGTCCATCGCTCTCGTCTCTCCTGGGGGCAACCTCTTCGTCAACTGACAAACCAAAAAATTAACTGGAATGTAGTTGTGGACTAATTTTGGTCATGAGCACATGATACAGATAGGAAGATCTTAAGAACAAATTCTGGAAATTTTATTGTGTTGATCGACTTGATCGGGACTATTCTTCAGAATTGACACCTCAATATAGTGTTTGCCTTGAAAAGGAAGTCCGGAGAATGAAGACGTTAATCAGCACTACAGAATTTCAGCATGTGAAGTTCTCGAAACAAAAAAGTTCAACCGTGAATCTTGTCGGATAATTACATCCGGCCGCCTCCCAAAAAAGTTTCAAGGATGGTGGCCGTCAGGTAACAAGTAATGTTTGTGTACAAATGAAAAAGACTGCTGGGGCATGTATATAAAGTTTTGATCTCTGCGAATAATATAGGCCACACATTTGTAACTGCATCTGGATATATTGTTAATACAAGTCCTTCTGGGGGCACAACATGGGTTTAATGCTCTCTCCTTTCATATCAAGTAGGCAATATTAGCATTGTTGTGGATCAAAGTTTTGATGGAAATGAGGCGCAAGCCTTTTTGCGTGTTCTGGAAAAAGAATGGAAGTGAACATGTTTTGCTTCAACATCCCGGCTAAAGCTATCTAGACCTTGCTTGCCTGCTGCCTGCTGGGTTCTTAATCCGTCCATTTCATGGCATTTACATCTGTATAGCATGTCAGTACAGTGGCTGCTACCACCGCCGTACTCACCCTCCTGATGCCTGAGCTAGAGGTGTTACCTTTGCAGATTTGTCGTCATGAGCATTACAGCAGCAAATGGATAGCGATGTAGAGCATGAACACGACGAACACTCGCAGTCTCGCGCAAGTCTAGCCTCTTCTTTTCTCCTGTGCGCTAGGGCCTAGCAGTCACTGGAGAGGAAGTAATTTAGGCCAGCGTCTGCTGTATTACTCGTACGTGAGTTGAAGACCGAGCTAAGACCCCTCGATTTTAGGTTCCCAGGCGGCCGCCTCTCTTGCCCTCCTCCAGGGTCGGTCTTAGTTCAAGAACTCCTGATGTCTTCTAGGCCTATCATAGCGACCTATTATAATTTCTTTGTACATAGGTGAACCACGACACTCGCCACGACCTGTCTCTCTACTTGTTTGAAACTCTTACTACCAATTTCTTACAGCGACAATGATCTTAGCGTTCTCTGAATTGTGCTATACTCCCTCCGTCCCATATTAGGATGCGTATAACTTTTTCATGGAATTCCCAAATTAAGATGCGTATTCTGAGAGGAGCCTAAATTAACGCTAAAATGGACTTTTTTGCCCAGCGTCGGAAGAAGGGAGCGTGGAGACCGAAGGGGTGTGCGAGGCCACTGGCCAATGCATGCATGCGTATTAATGGAGAGCGGGTGAGCAGCGTGGAATGGTAATCATGCATGGGAGGGTATTTCAGTCCAGGATTTTCTCTACACAAGGTTGCATGAGGTTTCTTGGTATGCGGGTCAAAAACTATGCGCATCCTAATATGGGAGGGAGGGAGTATGTTATATACCACTGTTCAACAACGTATACCGTGTAGTTAAATGATCACCTACTACAACATGGATCGTAACAGAGCATTTAAGATGGAACCAATTAGGCCATTCAAATAAAAAACCGGATATTCGCTACCCTTTAAGAGTTATGTGAAAATATTTTGTTTTGATAATTTGATTCCTCACACCCACATCAAAATAAACTCCAATGATCACATATGGTCACTAATTGTGAAATATTCTGGTTGTTTGACGTTAGGGATGCAAGTGGGTAGTGATTAGGGTACCCTCTACCCTCCGTAGTGCAAAAAATAAACTAACTTTTTTTTAAATGATGATGTCATTAAAAAGTTAGTTCATTTTTTTTAACTAATAAGGGGGATAAAAGTACCCTAATCACAACCCACTTGCATCTCTATTTGGCGTCATGAAAGTGCAAACTTAATGAAAATCTGGTGCTTCCGCCGGGTACCAAGAAATACTCCGAACAAGTGTGAATCCATCAGCCAATTAGTTCGCAGCCCCAATCAAGATTATTACATTCCAAATTATTCTCTTGTATAAGGTTAGCAATCTGCTAACAACACCTGACCTCGCAAGGGCATTACACCTGCCAGGATGGCCATGAGCATGAGGTACTTCCGGAGCTCCAGCATGATGCTTGTGGTCGCCGTGGCGGTAGGCGCCATTTTTGCTAGCTTGTGCGAGAGGCCGCCCACGGTTCTGACTAGGCGAAAAGAAACCCCTCCTCGCGTCGCTCCCGTGGGCGACGGAGGAGGGAACCCTAAATCCCGTCGACCCAGCCCCCTTCCTCCCCTCCTCCCCCACCTCGCCGCCGCCGGACAGTGTCGCAGGGCGAAGCCCCGGCGCTGGCGGCGGCAGGGCCTCTCCTTCCCCTCGCGGTGGTGTTGGCACGGGCCGGGGCGACTTCTCGAGGCGGCGAGCTCGGCCAGGGGCTCGTCAGCGCGGCCGGTGGCGGCGTGGTGGCCTTGCCGGTTCCCTGCGCGCGCGGGTGGCAGCAACGCTTCGCGGCGGCGGTGCAAGCTCGGGCGGCGCGACGGCCTCATCCCGATGGCTGGCCAGCAAGGGCCATGGCGGCGGTGGTTCTCAGCGTCCGTGGCGGCGGTGGGGGACAACAACAGCGACAGTGGTGGGTGGAGTCCGGTACGGGTCCGCGGCCAGGGTTGCTCGGCCCAGATCTGGGCCCGTTTGGGCCCGATCTGGGTTCTACGGGGCCTGGCTGGTGAGTACGTCCGGGAGCCTATCTGCAGGGGACAACTGCGACCTTGATGCTGCAGCGTGGTGGCGGTGCTAGTCGGGCCTGATCTGGCCCAGGTGGGGCTGATCCGGGCCTGACCGGCCCTGCTACTACGTCCGGTCGGCGACCGCCTCGGGCGGTAGAAGACGGCTAATCTCTTCCTATTGGTTGCGGATGTCACCCGTGCGGACCTGGATCTGTCGACGGCCCCACTCAACCGTCACGTTGACCTTGCGACTTGTTGACCCTTCGGGTTGAGGTCGTGGACGTCGGGGCGGCGGCCCTGGAAGGTGGACTGCACGGTCGTCTCTACGGCGAGCGACGTGGCGGTGGTGATGGTCTCTCTCCTTGGTTGTGTGGATGGCGAGGAGCGGACGTTGGGGGTCCTGGTGTTGCGGCGCTTCGGCATTGGCAACTCCCATATCGCATATCGTGTTCTGGAGGCCTAGCTCGGGGACACAGGACGACCCTTTATACCGGGCGTGGTTCGAAGGTTTTTCCGGGCGAAAGCCCAGCACTTCGGTGCCAACAACGGTCATGCCTACGGGTATGGTTACCCTCCTGAGGGCGTTGTTGTGGTTACCTTTGACATGCTAGGGCTCCGGGTGAAAACCCTTGACCGTCGGTCTTGACAACGGCGACGTGACACGTCGTTACCCTCTTGGGGGCGTTGTCGTGGAGCTCCGGTATATCGTGGGCGCGTTACGATGCTTCCGGTGGCAAGCTTGGCGTTTCCTGTTTTGTCTTTTCTTTCTTTGATATGCTTTGTAAGAGGTTCCCCTCATCAATTTGTATCGGTTCGGCCGTTGGGCTTTATTTATAAAGCGGGACGAATAGCCTGTTTCGTGAGAGGCCGCCCACATGGCACAAAGCTCGCTCGAGCATATGGATGACGGAGCTGGTCGTCAGCAGCATCAGAGCGCGTTGGCTGAACGCCACAGAAAATACACCGATTTGTGAACGGTCAACTTCCATCTATTACTTATTAATGGTAATAAGAAGCAAATATTGACTCCATTTCAGCGCCGGCAGTGAGTCCAAATTAAGGGAACGCCTATGACCATAACGTCTCTCATCTCGCGCACTAGTACGACTTCCGAGGTTTATACCCGCTACTAGCAAATAGCCATCGCGGTCTCTGGGATATTTAGCTTTAATCAATAGTTATGTTGTGGAGAAGCTTTGTTGGGTTTTTTTTCGACATGTTTGTTGATCTTTTTATGCTGTTGTGCTGCCAGCGAATTTAGCTTTTGTTTACCTAGTAGCGACGTGTTTCCAACTTCCATCACCTCCTTAATCTCAACTCTCTCATAGACCAGACCCGCAAACTATCACATAGTCCACGGCACCTCCTCCTTGGCGTGCGAGCATTTCTTTTATGACGTTGAAAATTGTTCCGGCAGGATTGGGCCAAGCGGAAGTTGTAAATCTCAGACGTTCTAACCTCGCCCGATCAAGGCTAACTATAGGCTTGAGCGATGCTGTTGAAAACTTAGTCGGTAAAAGAAACACTGACCGGAAGTGGTCAGGATAGGTCCACGTCGTCTGACAGTTTGTCCGCAAAACACAGTAGGTCGGGAAAAGACACGTCTGTAGGAAAAAAAAAATATGTCGGTCGGGAAAACTTTCGTAACAGTGTCGAATTGTCGGTCGGCAAAAAGATGTCGACCGGGAACAGCCTTTACCGACTGGACTATGGTAACAAGGTCAGTCGTCATCATCTTAAGTATCTGATGACAGTGGTCTCCATAGGAGACGAAGATGATGTCCCGCCGCCGTTGGTGAGTATACACGCACGGTGGAACTGAGCGAACTTGTCACGAACGACATGTTGTGGGTCTTCAGTACCTCGCTGGCTGCCATCCGGGCCGACACCAGCGTAACCACATCGCCGTGCCGGAGCAGCATCCAGAATTTGGGCTAGGCTTTGATGTACTACGTTTAGATGGGTAGCAGAGCCAACTAAGACCCCTCGATTTTGGGGACCTGGGCGCCCGCCCCTCTGACCCTCCTCTAGGGTCGGGCCTAGTTCAAGAACTCTGATGTCTCCCAGGCCTATCATAGCGACCTATTATAATTTGTTTGTACATAGGTGAACCACGACACTCGCCAAGACCTGTCTCTCTCCTTGCTTGAAAGTTGAAACTCTTACTACCAATTTCTTACAATGACAAAGATCTTAGCGTGCTCTGAATTGTGATATCTGTTATATATATAGCACTGCTCAACAATGTATACCGTGTCATTAAATGGTCAACTACTACAACATAGATCGTAACTGAGCATTCAAGATGGAACCAACTAGGGCATTCATTTAAAAAATCAAATACTTGCTACCCCTCAAAAGTTCTCTTTCTCTGCCAAAATATTTTGTTTGATATTTGATTCCTAGCATCCTCACCCAAATAAACTCCAATCACATGTGGTCATTAATTATGAAACATTCTGGTTGTTTGGCAAGATGGAAGTACAAAGTAAATTAAAAATAGTTTGTTTCGTCCGGCACCAAGAAATTTCCCGAACAAGGTCTGAGCCTAACTAATATATGTAATTAATTATCTTGTTATTTCATGAATCAGACTAGTATGCTATGATGAATAGGGAGCCGTATTTCATGAATCGATAAGCCAATTAGTTTGCAGTTCAGATTTAAAATATTCCAAATAAAACTCTTGTTTATGGTTAATTAGAACCCTCCGTATTGAACAATCGGCCTCGCGGGCGCTAAAATTGTAGCGGTGATCGTTTTTCTTTTGGGCTCAGCCGTATCATGTTTACTTCTCCTATACCAATATAAAAGGCAATTTTTTTTGCCTCGTTTCGAAAAAAAGGACCACCAGTTTACTCGATTTGAGCACTGTCAGTTCACTTGCATGTTATTGCACACTCCATTCTACGTTAGCTACCAACCTGCAAGTCGATCAAGCAGGTTTTCAGAGCTGGAGCTATCAACAGTTTTCGCTGATGGATTCTGCATGGTTCAGCCAGCAAGATGAGGCAAACATACTAGTTACGGTCAGGGCTTAGACATCACTATCTGAAATGAAACTCTAAGACTTTATCCCCTGTTTGCTCACTTTTTCTTTACGTACATGTGATGATTATGTACATTCAGTAGTGGAGTGGGAGAAGCAAAGAAAATGTTTTATACAAGAAGGTTTATATGGATTTTTTTTTTTTTTTTGCAACAAACTTAGATAATGTGTTTCACTCTTCAACAGAAAAAACAAGAGGTGCTTTAGGTTGAAAACACACACGAAGACCCCCACGCCACTAGACCGCATGGCGTTGCCAGACCCTCCTCCGGCGTTCCTCTGCCCGCGACTACTCTGGCAGAGAGAAACTTTCTGTAAGATTGGATTTTCTTGTATACAAATTAAGGCTCTGATATTATCATTATAAGAAGGTCCCACGCCCTAACCTTAAACTACATTGTGAACTGCAGACCGAGAAGGTGGAGGGATACGAGGTAGGCCTGAAACACGGTTTTTCTTACACACTATAACTTGGTGTTCTGGAGGTATAAAGTTGTGCTTAGCTAACGAGCTTGCTCCAGATCAAGCTTTGAGCAAGATTGTGAGATGGGAGTGAAGCTTCCGAAACACCTTTTTTCTTGACTCAACGACATAACCGAGGGGACTCGTCTTAACTCTACTCCACTCTACCTATTTCGGAGGTAATTCTGTGGAGTGAAGATGTCTGGAGCACACCCATAAGACTTCCGGATACCTCCTAGGCCTACCAAAAGCAATCTGAGCATGAGTTCTCCTCCATACAACATGCACTCACTATATATGACTTGTCATTTTCAGAACTTTTATGTGGACTTTTGGATGTCATATATATCCTCACAACTATATGTGGTTTGTACTCTCATAGAGTCAATCATTGATTACTTGCAACCTGGCCGATCCCACGTTTATAAGCCAGTATATATACAACTTGGTTTTAAGTAATAAAATCCCTTTATCGAAAAAAATATATACAACTTGGTGGGTGTGTGAGTAGAGAAGTCACCTCGATTCTGCAGAGCTACTTAATTACAAAAAACCACCACAATTCGGGCTAGGGTTTCAAAAAACCACCAAGATACGTTAGGGTTTCAAAAAGCCACCAGTCCAGCGTTAATACGTTTCGGATAGCCACCACTTCGTAGCTAACCGTGTGTCACGCTCGTTTAACAACAAAACTGATGGGTGGGTCCCATTGTTAGGCTGACGTGGCAAGTGGAGACTAACGGCTCATGTTTTAGGGCTCGGTTTTAAATACAGGAAAAAGATAAAACTGCAGGTGGGTCCCACCCTCAATTCCGGTCTCGGTTTTAATTTCAGGAAAAAGATGAAAAAGGCAGGCCGTTCTCGTTGATTCCGAGCTCCCCGGCGGCAGCGCCGCCTGCAGACCAGCCAGAAGTGGCGGCCTTCCCCGGCGGCGTGAGCCCGCTAGAGCAGCGAGCAGGCACACGGCCAGGTGTGGGCACGGGGGAGCTCTGGGGTCGCAGCGAGCAGGCGCACGGGCTAGGCCACGACGGCGAGGGTGCGGCCACGGTGGCGCTCGGGCATGGGGCGCATCGAGCAGGCGCACCGGCCAGGCCGGGACAAGAGCACGAGGCGCGAGGGAATGGGGTGCGACGGTGCGGCGAGGGCGTGATGCCAGCTCGCCCCGTGCCTTGTGCTGCCAGAACGTGATTGGCATTCGGTTCACGCCGCCGCCGGCATCCCTCTTCGAAGCCGACGACCGACGCCTGCGCCCGTTGTACGACTCCGAACGATGCTGCAGCGGCATCTGCCGCTCCGGGGATGCCGCGCGACGGGACCCGACGACGCCGCCGCGAGAGCTCATCTTCTCCGACCGGCTCTGCCTCGACACGCGGGCCTTGCTGACGACGACGCGCGCCGCCATGGCCACATGCTTGACCTCTTCTTCGAACATCGTCGCCATCTCCCTGCCGCGGGGGTCACGGACTTCATCGGCACCGGCGCCGCGGGGGTCAGGACGGAGGTGGCGCCGGCCAGGTCTGAGACCACAAGCACCACATCGTGGATCTGACATGTGGGACCAACGTCATGTTGATTCATTGACAAGTGGGACCTACGTTGGCTGATGAACGCGGCGTTAACGGCGGACTTTTTAAGCTTGCCACGTCAGCCTAACAATGGGACCCGCCTGTCAGTTTTGGGGTTAAACGAGCGTGACACACAGTTAGCAGCGAAGTGGTGGCTATCTAAAATGTACTAACGCTGGACCGGTGGCTATAAGAAACCCTAACGTATCTTGGTGGTTTCTTGAAACTCTAACCTGAATTGTGGTGGTTTTTTTAATTAACTCCGATCTGCATGCATGTATACAATTTAATGTAGAGAAGTCTCACTACGGGAAAAACTGGCAGTGCCGTGCAGCACTTCTTTGCCGTGCGTCTACGCACGGCAAAGATTTCTTTGCCGTGCGGCCGTAGAGAAGGCGCACGGCAAAGGTAACACGCACGGCACGTAACAACGCCGACGCATGACAAAGAAACACGCTCGGCAAAGATAAAAGTCAGTGCACGGCAAAAGAAGCGGTGGACGGCAAAGTTCTTTCGAGGCGCACGGCAAAGGGACAGTGCACGGCAAAAAAAAAGAAGGCGCACGGCAAAGGTAGAGCGCACGGGAAAGAACCTTTGCCGTGCGTGTCGAGCAGGCGCACGGCAAAGAATCGTTTGCCGTGCGTTTTCCCCTTTGCCGTGCGTCTTATGGCATTTTCTGCTTTTACTTCATTATTGCACTTAATTTAATACTTATATTTATTCTTTTAATATATGACAAGTACTCTACGTCTTCAACCCCCCTCCCCGACATATTAGGGTTTCGGAGCTAACTGTGTNACTTTTGCCCGTGGGCTCTCGCCCGGGAAAAAGGACCGAATCCTCCTAGGATCTCCTACTAGCAAACAAGACTTAGTGTAGAAGAATGACTTTATTTATAAAACGGGAGGAATGACTGTTTGCAGATCACTACGGGAAAAACTGGCACTGCCGTGCGGCACTTCTTTGCCGTGCGTCTACGCACGGCAAAGATTTCTTTGCCGTGCGGCCGTCGAGAAGGCGCACGGCAAAGGTACAACGCACGGCACAAAACAACGACGACGCACGGCAAAGAAACCCGCTCGGCAAAGAGAAAACCAGCGCACGGCAAAGGTAACACGGACGGCAAAGAAAACATAAGGCGCACGGCAAAGGCACCACGCACGGCAAAGAGCCTTTGCCGTGCGGGGAGAGCGGGCGCACGGCAAAGCAGCCTTTGCCGTGCGTTTTTCCCTTTGCCGTGCGTCTAATGGCATTTTCTTCTTTTACTTCATTATTGCACTTAATTTAATACTTATATTTATTCTTTTAATATATGACAAGTACTACATCTTAAGACAATGTGTGTATAGCCATACTTTTGCATTATGACAAATACTCTACGTCTTCAACCCCCCCCCCCCCCCCCACATATTAGGGTTTCGGAGGTAGCTGTGTTTGTGGAATTCTGGCACGTGTTATCGCCCGAACATGAAGAAAGTCACACCGGGGAGCACCGTGAGGAAGGTCACACCGGGGATCTATGTCTTGCACCATTTGGTGAATCACACATTCCAACACACTTCCACACATATCATACAAAAACAACTTCGGAACGAAACAAGACGACTGGAGAAAGAGGAACAACATATGAAGAAAACATAGGTGGGCACACACACACATCACTCAACATAGGTACTCAACATAGATGAGAACACACACAGTACTGAACATAGGTACTCAAACTAACTACGACCAGGTCCTAAGCCGCGCGGAGCTGAGCGGCGGGCGCTCTGCTTCCAAAGAGCCGGAACCATGTGAGACTCGCTCGCGTCATAAGGATTCTGAAGTAGCGACCAACGCCTAGGACCTGGCATATTGAACAAATGCATGTAGCGAAGGACGTGCTCGTCCTCCTCCCTAATACGGCGACGTACCACCTCCTCGGGGGCCGGCGCTCTGAACACATTCCGTGGCCAATACCACCAAAGAAGATCCGGATCGACGATGCGACCTGGATCCCTCACCAAGGTCCCCGCCCCGGAAGGTAGCCTCTCCCAGTGCCAGCCCGGCGGATGCCAGTCCCGGACATCGCCATCCGGGTTGATCAAAAAGGGCATCGGAAAGGCCGGCGCGGAGGAGAAGCAGCGCGTGGAGACGGCGGCGTGTGGAGGAGGGCGACGGGTTGGCTCGAACCGGGGACGAGGTCGTGGGTATTTATGCCCTTAGGAACAAGCACACGGATCGTGTGTTTCCTTCGAGCGTTTGTGAGCCGTTGGATCAGCGGTGTGTTTCTTTCTGGCGCTTGTGAGCCGATCGATCAGCGGGCATGTAGTATGTCCAATCAGCAGCAAGCACACGGATCGTGTGTTTCCTTCGAGCGTTTGTGAGCCGTTGGATCAGCGGTGTGTTTCTTTCTGGCGCTTGTGAGCCGATCGATCAGCGGGCATGTAGTATGTCCAATCAGCAGCAAGCACACGGATCGTGTGTTTCCTTCGAGCGCTTGTGAGCCGTTGGATCAGCGATGTGTTTCTTTCGAGCGCTCGTGAGCCGTTGGATCAGCACACTATCCCAAACACTTCGTAAGCCACACGACCCTATATATAGCCCACCTCTCAGACATGTTCGTCACTCTGTGTGTACTCATCTGGTATACAAAGCATTCGGATTCCCCTCATATAGTCCTACGGTGCATCTGATATGCAGGCTCTCAGGAGCCACCGTAGGGCTGTATGATGGGGATACCGGGTGTTTTGTTCTATCTACAAATCATCCAGTGCATCGACTGGTATACAAAGCATTCGGATTCCCCTCATATAGTCCTACGGTGCATTTGATATGCAGGCTCTCAGGAGCCACCGTAGGGCTGTATGATGGGGATACCGGGTGTTTTGTTCTATCTACAAATCATCCAGTGCATCGACTGGTATACAAAGCACTCGGATTCCCCTCATATAGTCCTACGGTGCATTTGATATGCAGGCTCTCAGGAGCCACCGTAGGGCTGTATGATGGGGATACCGGGTGTTTTGTTCTATCTACAAATCATCCAGTGCATCGACTGGTATGCCTTGCACCATTTGGTGGATCACACCTTCCAACACACTAGCACACATATCCTAGGCCCACATGCAAGTTTGGGTGGGATTCCGGTGCTCCGGAGCTCATACCCCCCCCGGAAACGACGGTCCGTGGGCCCCCGGCGGTCTACCCCCCTAGATTTCTCCGCACGAGGTTCCACCAACATACTTTTTCATAGGTTTAGGTTTGTTTAGGCATTACACAAATGGAAAACCAGGCTTGGCACCCTTTGGCACATTCTAGCCCCCGGTATACCCGCAGCGGGACAGTTCAGCCTACACGTCCAGGAATTTTCTAAGTGTTATGGCCGGAATGTGAGGAAGGTCACACCGGGGAGCCATGCCTTGCACCATTTGGTGGATCACACATTCCAACACACTAGCACACATATCCTAGGCCCACATGCAAGTTTGGGTGGGATTCCGGTGCTCCGGAGCTCATACCCCCCCGGAAACGACGGTCCGTGGGCCCCCGGCGGTCTACCCCCCTAGATTTCTCCGCGCGAGGTTCCACCAACATACTTTTTCATAGGTTTAGGTTTGTTTAGGCATTACACAAATGGAAAACCAGGCTTGGCACCCTTTGGCACATTCTAGCCCCGGTATACCCGCAGCGGGACAGTTCAGCCTACACGTCCAGGAATTTTCTAAGTGTTATGGCCGGAATGTGAGGAAGGTCACACCGGGGAGCCATGCCTTGCACCATTTGGTGGATCACACCTTCCAACACACTAGCACACATATCCTAGGCCCACATGCAAGTTTGGGTGGGATTCCGGTGCTCCGGAGCTCATACCCCCCCGGAAACGACGGTCCGTGGGCCCCCGGCGGTCTACCCCCCTAGATTTCTCCGCACGAGGTTCCACCAACATACTTTTTCATAGGTTTAGGTTTGTTTAGGCATTACACAAATGGAAAACCAGGCTTGGCACCCTTTGGCACATTCTAGCCCCCGGTATACCCGCAGCGGGACAGTTCAGCCTACACGTCCAGGAATTTTCTAAGTGTTATGGCCGGAATGTGAGGAAGGTCACACCGGGGAGCCATGCCTTGCACCATTTGGTGGATCACACCTTCCAACACACTAGCACACATATCCTAGGCCCACATGCAAGTTTGGGTGGGATTCCGGTGCTCCGGAGCTCATACCCCCCCGGAAACGACGGTCCGTGGGCCCCCGGCGGTCTACCCCCCTAGATTTCTCCGCACGAGGTTCCACCAACATACTTTTTCATAGGTTTAGGTTTGTTTAGGCATTACACAAATGGAAAACCAGGCTTGGCACCCTTTGGCACATTCTAGCCCCCGGTATACCCGCAGCGGGACACTTCAGCCCACACGTCCAGGAATCTTCTAAGTGTTATCGGCCGAAAGTGAGGAAGGTCACACCGGGGAGCTATGCCTTGCACCATTTGGTGGATCACACCTTCCAACACACTAGCACACATATCCTAGGCCCACATGCAAGTTTGGGTGGGATTCCGGTGCTCCGGAGCTCATACCCCCCGGAAACGACGGTCCGTGGGCCCCCGGCGGTCTACCCCCCTAGATTTCTCCGCACGAGGTTCCACCAACATACTTTTTCATAGGTTTAGGTTTGTTTAGGCATTACACAAATGGAAAACCAGGCTTGGCACCCTTTGGCACATTCTAGCCCCCGGTATACCCGCAGCGGGACAGTTCAGCCTACACGTCCAGGAATTTTCTAAGTGTTATGGCCGGAATGTGAGGAAGGTCACACCGGGGAGCCATGCCTTGCACCATTTGGTGGATCACACATTCCAACACACTAGCACACATATCCTAGGCCCACGTGCAAGTTTGGGTGGGATTCCGGTGCTCCGGAGCTCATACCCCCCCGGAAACGACGGTCCGTGGGCCCCCGGCGGTCTACCCCCCTAGATTTCTCCGCGCGAGGTTCCACCAACATACTTTTTCATAGGTTTAGGTTTGTTTAGGCATTACACAAATGGAAAACCAGGCTTGGCACCCTTTGGCACATTCTAGCCCCCGGTATACCCGCAGCGGGACAGTTCAGCCTACACGTCCAGGAATTTTCTAAGTGTTATGGCCGGAATGTGAGGAAGGTCACACCGGGGAGCCATGCCTTGCACCATTTGGTGGATCACACCTTCCAACACACTAGCACACATATCCTAGGCCCACATGCAAGTTTGGGTGGGATTCCGGTGCTCCGGAGCTCATACCCCCCCGGAAACGACGGTCCGTGGGCCCCCGGCGGTCTACCCCCCTAGATTTCTCCGCACGAGGTTCCACCAACATACTTTTTCATAGGTTTAGGTTTGTTTAGGCATTACACAAATGGAAAACCAGGCTTGGCACCCTTTGGCACATTCTAGCCCCCGGTATACCCGCAGCGGGACAGTTCAGCCTACACGTCCAGGAATTTTCTAAGTGTTATGGCCAGAATGTGAGGAAGGTCACACCGGGGAGCCATGCCTTGCACCATTTGGTGGATCACACCTTCCAACACACTAGCACACATATCCTAGGCCCACATGCAAGTTTGGGTGGGATTCCGGTGCTCCGGAGCTCATACCCCCCCGGAAACGACGGTCCGTGGGCCCCCGGCGGTCTACCCCCCTAGATTTCTCCGCGCGAGGTTCCACCAACATACTTTTTCATAGGTTTAGGTTTGTTTAGGCATTACACAAATGGAAAACCAGGCTTGGCACCCTTTGGCACATTCTAGCCCCCGGTATACCCGCAGCGGGACAGTTCAGCCTACACGTCCAGGAATTTTCTAAGTGTTATGGCCGGAATGTGAGGAAGGTCACACCGGGGAGCCATGCCTTGCACCATTTGGTGGATCACACATTCCAACACACTAGCACACATATCCTAGGCCCACATGCAAGTTTGGGTGGGATTCCGGTGCTCCGGAGCTCATACCCCCCCGGAAACGACGGTCCGTGGGCCCCCGGCGGTCTACCCCCCTAGATTTCTCCGCACGAGGTTCCACCAACATACTTTTTCATAGGTTTAGGTTTGTTTAGGCATTACACAAATGGAAAACCAGGCTTGGCACCCTTTGGCACATTCTAGCCCCCGGTATACCCGCAGCGGGACAGTTCAGCCTACACGTCCAGGAATTTTCTAAGTGTTATGGCCGGAATGTGAGGAAGGTCACACCGGGGAGCCATGCCTTGCACCATTTGGTGGATCACACCTTCCAACACACTAGCACACATATCCTAGGCCCACATGCAAGTTTGGGTGGGATTCCGGTGCTCCGGAGCTCATACCCCCCCGGAAACGACGGTCCGTGGGCCCCCGGCGGTCTACCCCCCTAGATTTCTCCGCGCGAGGTTCCACCAACATACTTTTTCATAGGTTTAGGTTTGTTTAGGCATTACACAAATGGAAAACCAGGCTTGGCACCCTTTGGCACATTCTAGCCCCCGGTATACCCGCAGCGGGACAGTTCAGCCTACACGTCCAGGAATTTTCTAAGTGTTATGGCCGGAATGTGAGGAAGGTCACACCGGGGAGCCATGCCTTGCACCATTTGGTGGATCACACATTCCAACACACTAGCACACATATCCTAGGCCCACATGCAAGTTTGGGTGGGATTCCGGTGCTCCGGAGCTCATACCCCCCCGGAAACGACGGTCCGTGGGCCCCCGGCGGTCTACCCCCCTAGATTTCTCCGCACGAGGTTCCACCAACATACTTTTTCATAGGTTTAGGTTTGTTTAGGCATTACACAAATGGAAAACCAGGCTTGGCACCCTTTGGCACATTCTAGCCCCCGGTATACCCGCAGCGGGACACTTCAGCCCACACGTCCAGGAATCTTCTAAGTGTTATCGGCCGAAAGTGAGGAAGGTCACACCGGGGAGCCATGCCTTGCACCATTTGGTGGATCACACCTTCCAACACACTACCACACATATCCTAGGCCCACGTGCAAGTTTTGGTGGGATTCCGGTGCTCCGGAGCTCATACCCCCCCGGAAACGACGGTCCGTGGGCCCCCGGCGGTCTACCCCCCTAGATTTCTCCGCGCGAGGTTCCACCAACATACTTTTTCATAGGTTTAGGTTTGTTTAGGCATTACACAAATGGAAAACCAGGCTTGGCACCCTTTGGCACATTCTAGCCCCCGGTATACCCGCAGCGGGACAGTTCAGCCTACACGTCCAGGAATTTTCTAAGTGTTATGGCCGGAATGTGAGGAAGGTCACACCGGGGAGCCATGCCTTGCACCATTTGGTGGATCACACATTCCAACACACTAGCACACATATCCTAGGCCCACATGCAAGTTTGGGTGGGATTCCGGTGCTCCGGAGCTCATACCCCCCCCCCCGGAAACGACGGTCCGTGGGCCCCCGGCGGTCTACCCCCCTAGATTTCTCCGCACGAGGTTCCACCAACATACTTTTTCATAGGTTTAGGTTTGTTTAGGCATTACACAAATGGAAAACCAGGCTTGGCACCCTTTGGCACATTCTAGCCCCCGGTATACCCGCAGCGGGCGAACTTGATGAAAGGCCTTTCCACAATGCATGCAACTGGAGAAAGTATGGAAATGATGATTATGAGACTATAGCAGCACAGTGGGTCTCCATTTAAATATATAAGTATTATGAGTATGATATATAAGTACATAATTAAATATTTTAAATATAAAAAAATTGCCTCCCTTTGCCGTGCGTGTGCGCACGGCAAAGGTCATTGCCGTGCGTGTGCACACGGCAAAGGTCATTGCCGTGCGTTTGCGCACGGCAAAGCCAGCCCGCACGGCAAACGGCCGAAACCCTACCGTTTCGACCGGGAGGCATGCGCGCGCCGCACGAAACCCTACCAACACTACACACGCGCAAGGCCGGCCGCCAAATTCAAAACAAAAAAAAGAAACCCCGCACGCGCACGCGCGCCGCCGCCTGCTCTCCCCCCCCCCCCCCGCACGCGCCGCCGCCTGCTCTCTCTCCCCCCCCCCCGCACGCGCCGCCGCTGGCTCTCTCCCTCCCTGCACGTCGGAGCTCCGCCCGCCCACCCGCCCCGCCGAGCTCCCCCCAATCTCCCCCCAATCTCCTCCGCCCGCCCACCCCGCCGCCGCCGCTCCTCCCAATCTCCTCCGCCGCCGCAGCTGCCGCCCCCGCTACGCTGCCCCGCCGCCACCAGTCCCCCACCCCGCCTCTCCCTACTGCCGGCAAGCTCAGCTGCAGGGGAGCTCGGCCACCCACGCGCAGGTATGGCCTCTTCTCTCTCTCTTTTTTTTAAATTTGCATGTTACTTAGTTTATTTAGGGTAGTTATAAAATAAATATGTATGCTAATTAGTAGTTAAATTAAATATGCATGAAAAATAGGGTAGTTTAGTATAGAAATTATTGAAACCCTAAAGTAAATCCTAAAGTTAAATTTAATATGCATGTAACTTAGTTTATTTAGGGTAGTTATAAAATAAATAGGGATTTATGCAATCATGTAAATCCTAAAGTTTTTCCCCAATTATTGAAACCCTAGATGTCAGGACGAACCCTAAAATTATTTAACGAAAATCATAATGAAATTCCCCAATCCGAAACCCTAAAATTTTATATCCCCAAACCAGGACGAACCCTAACCCTAACCCTAAATTTTTTTTCTCGCTATGTAGGCTAATTCATTGACTAATTCATTTTCTCGCAATGCAGGTGATGCTTTTAGGTGGACACTGCGTGCGGCGTCGCGGGGGTGTTTGACGGGAGTCCCGGATCTACTTCACCGTTTCGCTCACGCTTCTAGGGTAAAAATCTTGCGCCTATGTACCTAGGTTTTATTTTTGTGTCTAGATCACCAAGTATGTCGCGTTACCTAGGCGTCACTTCCCGGTCGTAAGGGTTACGCGGATAAATATGCATTAGTGGTCTCGCATATTATGAACCGTAACTCTTACGACATTTATCGGGACAGCCGGCGGATGCGTAGTTGGGTACGTTCTCCCCGCTCTACCTCGATCCGAGACAGGATTTCGGCAGCGCCTCCCCGTTGTTCTCCGGATGCACATCCCTCTCGGCTTTTTGCCGAGACGTGTATCGGGAGAACAGCGGGGAGGTGCTGCCGAAATTCTGTCTCGGGTCGGGGTAGAGCAGGGAGGACGTACTCAATCTACGGATCCGGCGGCTGCTAGGAGCCCACCTAGTAGAGATGTAGGTTGATGCATGCGTTAAAAAAAATTAAACTATGATGCATTTAATTCCTATTTATATAAATGCTATGTTTGTCTGTTTTGGTGCTGAATAAAGGATGGAGAATCGTGACTGGATGTACGATGGCAGAATCAGTCCGTGGAACTATACCGATGAATGGCTAGAAAAGACAGAGCAGTTCGTGAACAGTGCGTTTGACATCCGTAGCAAACCCAGAACAGTTTTCTGCCCTTGTAGTAAGTGCGATAATGAAAAGCCACAGAACAAGGAAACTCTGAGTAGTCACCTGCTCAAGTTTGGGTTCACACCATCCTACAAGATTTGGACTTTCCATGGAGAAAAGGCCAAAAAACGTGCTAGGAAGGAGGTGTGGCAGATTCGGCAGATTCATCCTAGGAGAGAATATGATACTGGGTTTGATAGGTGCTTAGAAAACTTGGCTAATGCTAATGTGCCTGAAAGCCCTCATGTAGAGGCGGAGACATCTCAGGATGCAGAGACACGTGAGGAGCCGGAGGAAAACACAAGGCAATATTATCAGGCTTTGTTTGCTTCGCAGAAACCCCTACACGAAAATACAGATATTACCCAACTAGATGCTATAGCTCGCCTTATGGCCTTCAAGTGCCGCAGGAACTTGTGCAGAGATGGGTTTGATGAGCTTCTGGTCGTCATTGGCAGCATTCTGCCGAAAGGGCACCTCTTGCCGCAAAACTTTTACTATTCGACCAAATTGCTCAGTGACCTTAAGATGTCATCTCAGCAGATACATGCTTGTCCAAAGGGATGCATGCTATTCAGAGGGGAGCATGCTGACACAAAATATTGCATCAAATGCAAATCCTCTAGGTACTTTGAGGTTGACACCAATGGTGATGGTCAGAAGAGGCAGACCACGATTGCCAAGAATATCCTCCGGTATCTTCCAGTCCTGCCGAGGATCCAGCGGCTCTTCATGACCGAGGATACTGCCCAGCAGATGAGGTGGGCCGTAGAAGGAAACAGATACACTGACAAGATGATACATCCGTCGGATGGTAGTGCATGGAAGAACTTTGTCAAGAAGTATCCACTGAAAGCCGGTGACTCGAGGAGCGTAGCAGTTGCGATATCAACCGATGGGTTCAATCCATATGGTATGTCGGCTGCAGTATACAGTTGTTGGCCAGTGTTTGTAATTCCCCTGAACCTCCCCCCTGGCGTCTGCATGAGATCAGAAAACATGTTTGTGTCGATGATAATCCCAGGGCCGAAATACCCGGGTAAGAACATGAATGTGTACCTGGAACCGCTGGTGGATGATTTGCTTCGTGGCTGGGAAGGTCGTGGGATCCGAACATATGATGCATCAAAGAAGGAGTACTTCGATATGTATGTCTGGTACCACACCTCACTGCATGACCTGCCAGCACGTGCCTTGTTCTGCGGGTGGTGTACACATGGGAAGTGGCCTTGCCCAGTGTGCAGGCAGGCTGTGCTTTTCTTCTGGCTGGACAAGGGAGGCAAGTATTCCTGCTTTGATGAAGCTCGACAGTTCCTAGAGCAGAATCATCAGTACAGGAGTGATGTAAAGAGTTTCAAAAAAGGCCGTGTTGTCCATGACCCGAGGCCAATTCCGAAGACCGGAAAGGAAATCAAGGCCGAGTTAGAAGCTCTCCAGCCTAAGCCCGATGGAAATGGTTTCTTGGGATATGGGGAGACACACCAATGGACCCACAAGCCGTGCTTATGGAAGCTCCCTTACTTTGAGGATCTCGAGCTCCCGCATAACATTGATACAATGCACACCGAGAAGAATATCAGTGATGCATGTTGGAGCACCATCATGGACACTGAGAAGACGAAGGATAACATAAAGTCTCGACTTGATCAAGAAAAATTGTGTGATAGACCAAAGTTGAACATGCAGCCACCTCATGGCGCCAAAAAACGTGGACTAAGCGACAAGCTCCGTTCTCCCTCACAAAGGCCCAAAAAAGGGAGGTCTTCCATTGGATGAAGCATTGTTTGTTTTTCCCTGATGGGTTCGCAGCCAACTGGATGAGGGGTTAATGACATCGCGGCGACACAACGTAGGCGGACATGGAAGCCAGGGAAGAGAGATACCGGCAGGAGGCGGAGCAGCGGCAGAAGCAGCTGGAGGAGCAGCTTAGAGCGAGCCAGCAGCTGCAGATGCAGTTGCAGACACAGATGCAGCAGCAACAACAGATGATGAACTGGTTTGCGAACCAGACCCTTCTGACTTCTCCACCGGGGACGCTTCCTACTCCTCCTTTCGCCTTCCCGTGGGTGAGTGGTTAACCTAATATCTCCATCATATTTCTCTTGTCTTATTGTCTAACCCGAACATCATATGCAGATGCAACAACAGACCGGTCAGAGCCCGGTGATACCGAACATGCAGCTCATCCAGGCACCTCAGCCCGGTCAGAGCCCGGTGACACCTCAGACGACCGTCAACAATCCAAACATCATCCGGAGCCTGACGCAGTTTGCAGGTGAGTTCTCCTACACTTGTGACCAACGCACTTCTAGGTTGTAGAATGACATCGATCACACTTGTACCAAAAATAACTTGAAAATTGCATAATTTACTCTATTGTCTCACACTTGTTGGAAATTTAGCAATCTCATTATTTTTCTTTTCACCTAGTAGAACATGGTGGACAAGGAGATGGATCCGGACAAGGAGATGGATCCGGACCATCACATAGTTAGCTACAATAAAGGTTAGTTCCTCTACATTCATCACTTGTTGGAGGATGCCATCTTATATTGCTTAGTTGGTAAAGGATGCCATCACATAGTTGAAAATTTTAGCCACTTGTTGAAATTTCAGAGTATATGAATTAGAATGCTAATTAGAATTATAATGTCTTATATTAGTGAACAAATGGAGTATATGAAATAGAATGCAAGATTGATATCTCATGACCCTTCTTTTTGATCTTGTTGAAGATTTAGTTCCTCTACATTCTATTGTCTCACACTTGTTAGTTTGTAAAGGAGGCCATCTAGTTGAAATTTTAGCCACTTGTTGAAATTTTAGAGTATATTGAATTATAATGTCTTATAAAAGTGAATTAAGGGCCACTTGTTGAATTAGAATGCTAATAATAGAGAATATAGGTTGATATCTCACCTTTCTTTTTGATCTTCTAGAAGAGCAAGGAGATGGACAAGGACAAGAGCAAGGAGATGGACAAGGTCAAGAGCAAGGAGATGATGATCATGTTTATATTGATGCTATGTTGATCTAATGTAAAGAGATGCTAATGGTTTTGTAGAATTATGTTGAATGATGTTGGATGATGTTCGATGATGTTGTTGTGTTGGATTATGTTGTTGTCTATATTTATACTGTGTATGTTAACTGTGTATTAATATTGTGTATTAATATTGTGTATTAATATTGTGGTATATCAGTATATCAGTGAAAACAGCAGAAAACTGAAAAATCCCAGGGTCTTTGCCGTGCGTATGCGCACGGCAAAGGACCATTTGGTAGCTTTGCCGTGCGCATACGCACGGCAAAGGAAATGTCAGGAGCTGGCCTGGGTATGCCTGGGAAGTTCTTTCCCGTGCGGGTGGATGGGAGGCGCACGGCAAAACTCCACTTTTGCCGTGCGTGGCGACTGGACGGCGCACGGCAAAGGATTGCGCACGGCAAAGCGTTGCGCCGCACGGCAAAGCGTTGCGCCGCACGGCAAAGGTAAGGCCGCACGGCAAAGGCTTTGCCGTGCGTTTTCGGAGCGGCGCACGGCAAAGAACCCTTTGCCGGGCCAGACTTTGCCGTGCGGTCTTTGCCGTCCGCCTACGCACGGCAAAGCCTTTGCCGTGCGTATTGCGTCCTTTGCCGTGCATTTTGGCCGCACGGCAAAGCCAGCATCTCCCGTAGTGGATGGTGAAGCTAGCACAGTGAGAAGAGATGAATCAGTGTGTAGTGTGTATCAGATGGTTGGTTTGGAAGTGATCGTCACCACTTTTCTTTTCTTTTTTTCGCATTTCATGTACGGAGCCGATAATCAGCTCCAACAAGGTTAGATAGATCATTGTACTTGTATTTGTTTTTCGGTGGATAACGACGGAACCGTACGTGGCACGTACGGCACCTAGGAAGCAAGACAAGATAGGGCTGTGGTGCAAAGTAAAGAGGATCCTGCCATGCATATCACACTCAAAAGTGTTCCTCCTTTAGTTGTTGAGTCTCGAGCATGTAAAACAAGCACCTGGCACGTCGGTTAACGCCGCCTAATCTCTAGCTTGCCACCGAAGTTGCTCGACGGGACGCCGGCACAAGTCATGACCTATTACTGGTCAGTCTCTGTGGATAGCTGCAAGAAAACCGGCAACACATGTCACGCCACATGGAGAAAGTCCAAAGTGATGACGACGTAAAGTTTACTAGTTGAATTTGGCGTGGCGTCACGCCACGCCTTTGGCGTTTTTTTTTTTTTGGAATATATATATATTTTGTTTAACAAAATGTTGGCTAAATTGTAATGATCAAACATTTTTTTTAATGAATAGGTAGCATTTTTTTTTTGTGAGCATTTTTTTGATAAATTTCCTATAAAGTTCAAATATTTAGTAGGGTCAAATGGTTGAACATGTTTGTATTTCGGCAGAAGTATTTAATTTTAATTATGAAAGATGCATTTGAATTACTTCTAAATAGTAACAACATTTGAATATTCGGGGAATTTTTTTTTTCCTTTTAGCATACGTTGCACCCATTGTATTTTAAAATGCCCCAATTTGGCGAGATTTGTCATCTATTTTATCAAAAATTTCACTATATTGTTTCTTTAAATTTTGACTAATTTGGAAATGTCAAATTCTATTGGAATTTTTGCTTAACTGAAATGTTAAATTAGAGTCCATAATTAGAGGGAATACATAGTGTGATCTTTTTTTTTTAGGAAGTGTGGAATCTTGGGATTTTTTTTTTGAATTCTAATTACTTTCAAAAAAAATTCTAATTAGCAATACCTTTCGAAAAAAATATTTTTTTGCGAAGTTTAATTTAAATTGAATTCACATTTAGAAGATAAGTTTTTTTTTTTTTTAAAGTTTGATGTAAAGCAAAGCTGTATATAGAAGAAGCAAAGCTTTTTTTTTCCATCCCGCTCGATGAAGTGGACAAATTTTAAAAGGTAACCAAAGTTTCGAAATATTCAAACTTGAATTCTTATTATGCGCTTTTTTATTGCAAGTATTATTTCGGCATTTTTTGTGAGTATCGTTCAAATATTTAAATCTCAATTTTTATTATGCGGCATGAATATTATTTTTAAGATTATTTGTATATTGCTTTTTCCTGCAAATTTATTGTTTTTTTTTATTTTCTTGAAATATTCATGTATTTGGTTTTAAAATAAAGCGGCTATTTTTTTTATTTTTTGTATTCTAATACTGTGAAATTTGAATGGGTATCATATGCCATAAGTTTTTTTTTCCCTTTTTTTTTTGTTGCAAGTATTATTTCGGTTTTTTTTGTGAGTATCGTTGAAATATTCAAATTTGAATCTTTGTTATGCGGCATGAGTATTACTTTTAAAGTTAATTAAACTAAATGGGGTGACTTTTTTTTTTTGGTAATACTGTGAAATTTGAATGGTTATGATGTGCCTTAATTTTTTTTTTGTGCAAGTATTCTTTCGTCATTTTTGTGGCTATTTTTTTTATTTTTTGTATTCTAATACTGTGAAATTTGAATGGGTATCATATGCCATAAGTTTTTTTTTCCCTTTTTTTTTTGTTGCAAGTATTATTTCGGTTTTTTTTGTGAGTTTCGTTGAAATATTCAAATTTGAATCTTTGTTATGCGGCATGAGTATTACTTTTAAAGTTAATTAAATTAAATGGGGTGTTTTTTTTTTTTTTTGGTAATACTGTGAAATTTGAATGGTTATGATGTGCCTTAATTTTTTTTTGTGCAAGTATTTTTTCGTCATTTTTGTGAGTATCGTGGTGTAAATAATTAAATTATGGAATTGTGCGTGTTTTTTTTTGAATTCTAATTACTTTCAAAAAAAAATTCTAATTTGCAATACCTTTCAAAAAAAATTATGTTCTGCAAAGTTTAATTTGAATTGAATCCACATTTAGAAGATAAGTTTTTTTTTTAAAAAAAAAACTTAATGTAAATCAAATCCGTTTTTGAAAGTTTTTAGGAGATACGGTTTTTTTAAAGTTTAATGTAAATCAAATTCGTATTTAGAAGAAGCAAATCTTTTTTTTTTCCATCCCGCTCGATGAAGTGGACAAATTTTAAAAGGTAACCAAAGTTCCGCAATATTCAAACTTGAATTTTTATTATGCGGCAATTTAAATGAAATATATGAGTAGAAGTTTTTTTTTTTTTAAAGCGGTCGAATTTGCAGCATCTAACAGCAAAAAAAAAAAAAAAAAAAAAAAAAAAAAAAACGCGTGAGACCCACTGTGACGTCATGCTGACGTCACAGGGGGCAGATCAACCCGCGGCGGCGCTGGGCTCGCCGGCGGCGCGCCACGGCGTTCCGGGACGCGCGCGTGCGCGCGGCCGACGCGCCCGGATGCGGGGCGCCTCCAGGTGGCGGCGCCGCCTCTTGTAGGTCGCCGGACCGGCGGCGGCGGCGTCCAAACGCAGCGGACGGCAGCGGGTGCGGCGGCGCCGATTCCGCCGCGCGCGCGGCGTCCCGGCGGCCAATCGACGGCGAGGAGGAAGAGGCGGCGGCGGCGAAGCTCCCCGAGCACTTCGATCCGTGCGGGGAGGCGCGGATAGGCGGCGCGCCGCGCCGGCGGCCGCGGCGGCATCGCCGCCGCGCGGGGAAAGAGGAAGGGGAGGGGACGGTCTGCGGCTATTTTACATAGACGTCCTCGAGGTTTTTCAGAATTACGAACTGGTCCTTCGCTGCGGTAGAAGGTGGACTGCGGGTTCGATTTCCGTTTTTTTAGGGGCGTTTCTGCAAAAGCTTGATCGACGCGCTCTGGGAGCCGTTGGATCTTCAGCGGACGGCCGGGATCGTAGCTACTGTAGCTACTGTACAAACTACAGTAACTACTGTTCCAGGAACAGTAGCAGGGCGTCTCTCCGCGCGAGAATCCGCTCGTCTTTTATATATACATAGATTTTCTGGATGCAGACAAACGCGCAGACGCACCGTGCTTGGACTGCCATGCATGGGATCTAGTAGTAGAAAAGAAGGACCTCCAACCCGTGGGCAGAGCTAGCGGATATGCAATGCTCCATGCCTCTTGACTACTTTCTTTGGATTAGAGTATCTCCACTCACGACGTAAATAGAGCATTCAGCCGTCCGGACGAGCTTTATTTACTTCATCCGTGATGAGATGTCGCATATTGGTGCCGCCGCTCCTCACTCGCGGTACTCAAAGCCGCCGCGTCTTGGTTCCTTTTTTCTTAAATTTAAAGGTTGTGTAAATTCAAATTATTACATTGTTTTCAACCTATGGAATTAAAAAATAAAATAAATTGAAGTTCAACTATCCTCGGGCCACCAATCCTTTGAGCACGTACAAATGCTCCCTGGTGATGAACCTCTTCATCACGGATCTCCATATGCATGGCAAGGTAATTAGCAAATTCAGTCGGCACGTCATGATCAACAGCGGCTAGAGGACTCTAGAACTCACACGGAAGAAGATCATTCACTGGATTTGCACGCTCATTCTCGATAATCATGTTTTGTATGATCACACATGCATTCATGACCTCACACATCTACTCGTTCGACCATGTCAGAGTAGGGTACCGGACGATAGCAACCATCTACTGGAGGACTCCAAATGGCCGCTCGACATCATTCCTGCAACTCTTTTGTTGGGAGGCAAACCAAGATTGTATGTTGTCTAGAGGACTGGAGATTGTCTTCACGAACGTCGGCCACCTTGGATAGATGCCTAGAAAAGCCCCTCGCTGCATTTTCTATCATGATACGAGTTGTTTCTTTTTCATTGGGTCCTCTCAAATATTGCGGTTCAAACACAACCACCACCGCTCTGCAGAATCGGTATATTGACTGGATAGTTGTTGACTCTGACATGCGTAGATAGTCGTCTTGACCATCAGGAAGCGGTACATATAGAAAAATCCTCATAGCAGAGCGATGAGAACCCATCCATTCCCACACAGTCTTTCTTCAACTTGAACCAGGTATCGTGCTCCCTCACACGATCTTGGATCCGTAGAAACAAATCCCTGTTCATCCGAAATCGTGGACGAAAATCCTTTGGGGTGAAGGTAGGAACATCGACAAAATAATCGGCGTATAGCATGCAATGACCTTATATCATCTGCCTCGGCTTGGTCTTCTTCCTCCCAAGCTTTGAACCTCCTTCTTTGGTGCGGCATTGGCGGCCTCGTCGTCTTGTAGTTGAAGCAAATAAGCAAGCAAGGATCGCCATGTTCTCTTCTTCCTTGCCGGTGATGTCGGCCTCTTCTTCCATCAGTAGATGGGACATCAACTCATCATCGGTGTCCATATCTAGTGCAATAAAATAGTGAAACAATCAATCAACCGATCACCGACGCCTCGGTAGCGGCTATGAGGCGAGGTGTCTATGACGACGGCGACTCTCGCGCGATGCTATTTCTAACTGGCGGCCCGTCGTCTGCTAGCTACAGAAGAGGTTGGGGCGGGGGGTGGGGGAGAGAAAATGGTGGCGGCGGGAGTTAGAAATGAGAACATGAGTGAGGCGGAGGTTGAGGAAGGATTGTGATGTCCCGTTGACAGGGCTGACCCGCCTGTCGGAATCCGATCGACATGGCGGCTCGCGCGGTTTCGTCCGGCACGCCCAATCAGCTCCCTATGCGGAGGACATGAACTAGGTGTGCCGGCGAAATATTAGGCCATACCGGACAAAAATGAGCTATTGGTGTCGTGACTGGACGTCTATTTTCGTCTGGCGCGTCCATAAAACTAGTGACGGCCCTATTACCGCTCCGACTGGAGAGGCTCTAGACCTCCATTTGGAAAGAGAATTCCAAAACCAGTCCACTGTCGGTCCCAGCCCGTGGATCGACCGGCGGCCTCCCCGAGCAAACCTGGCCAACGGGCCGGCCCGGCACCGGCTTGGCGTGCCTGGCCCGGCACGGCACCTTCCGGCCCGCGAAGCACGCGTGCCGTGCCGGGCCGGCCCATGTGCCTGGCTGGGCGGCACGGGCACGGCACCGGCCTTAGACGGGCCGGCCCCGGCACGTAAGCACCGCCGAGGGCTGGGAAAGTAGCCCGTCTGAGTTTTTTTCTCCGTTTTTATTTATTTTAGTCCAAATACTCCAAAACATTGTTAGCCAATTTGATTTCAAATTTAAAAGAACATTGAGAAACAGACCACATTTTTGTCGATTTTTTAAAACTTTTAAATGGAGCATGTAGTTCCTGGATTTCCTCCCATTCCCCGCACAGCGGCGTATACATAGACCCGAACGAACACGATCAGGCGAGGGAAACGCGGCGCCATCATCCCTCCCGGTGAAACCAACGGATAAATCCAAGGGAAACCAAACCACCCCCTCTCCCTCCACCTCCACGCGAGCGCCGCTGGGGCCCTCGCCCCGCGACACGACATCCGTCTCGCCACTCGCCATCCGGCAGCCCCATGTGCTCACATGCCCGCCGACCCTCCCTGCTCCTCCTCCCTCCACCTCGCCTAGCCTAGCATAGCATAGCCGCGGCGGCAGCCACACACAGACGCCACACTCCATAGCAGTTGCTCGAGGTCTCGGTGTGCGAGTGAAGCGCGCGCGCGGACGGAGATGAAGGAGGGCGGCGGCGGCGGAGGGGATGTCGGGGCGGGGTTCGTGCGGGCGGACCAGATCGACCTCAAGACGCTGGACGAGCAGCTCGAGCGCCACCTCGCGCGCGCATGGACCATGGACAAGCCGCGCGGCAAGGAGGAGCCGGAGCTGCCCGCGCGGAGGGAGGCCTGGGAGGCCGACCCCGCCAGGCTCGTCGTCCGGGGCGTCATCGCCCGCGGCACCTTCGGCACCGTCCACCGCGGCACCTACGACGGCCTCGACGTCGCCGGTCCGTATATCCACACCCGTCCTTTCGCTCGCTCCCCTCCCCTCCCCTCCACTCCAGTCCATTCCAGTCCATTCCCCCGTTCACTGCCAGCACGCACGCACGCCGCTCGGCACGGGTGACCGGCCATGTCCTCGCGCCCGCGCGCACATACGCTGTTCGACGGAACGTCCGCGCCGGCTCGGCGGCGCCGACGTGCCGAGGCCGGCGCGCCGCCAACCTGTGACCTGTCTGTCTGCCCGTCCGCATTAGCCCGTACCTTTATTTGCCCCTTTTAGCAAACCGCGGGAGTTGATGGCGCTGCCCTTTTCTGGTGGTGCGCGGCCCTTTTCCATGGGGTTCCCCGTGACATCAACACAAGTTGGCGGCCCTTTCCATCGTTCATGTGAATCCCGGTCGTCATCGCTGGCCTTATTATTCCTGTGATGCGCGGGAGTTGGGAGGTAATAAAGGGAAATAGCGAGAGGCGGCCAGCGGTTTCTTGGTACCGTACAACTATCAGAGTCAGCTCCGATCGGGGGTTAAGCCAAATGTGTCCACTTCTTAGTACTACAACCAGTAGTACTACGAAGTGATGATATGTAGAAAAATCTGTATTTTTTCCTCCACGGACTTAGTTTACCCACGGGTGCAATGCACATGGCAACAGGCATAAAAGAGAAATCTCCTTGTGCTGAATCGCCCATCTTACCTAAGCATGTCGTTATTATACTTTTATTTTCAGACGGAAGGAGTACACTGTCAAATGGCGTTATACTTGATTAAGGATTTGTTGTTCCGCATGCACGGGTTGCAGACATGCACCGCCTGTTACTGAACGACTCATGTCCCCCTGGGTTTGTCAACATGGGTTCCTTCATTTTGTAAATGCCGAGATGTTTCTATGCATCACTCGGCAAAAGAAATAAATCCAACAGCCCACAAAAACACATGGACTGTGTAAGCCTGAAAAAAATGCATGATTTATCCTGCAAGGCTGGCTCTTGAATTGAAATACAGGTTGTTTTAATGGCAGACAATGGTATCCCAGTACGTACTCCATTAGCCTAGACAGGGCAACAGTAGTACTATGCTGTTGTGGATCCATTTCCTAGGATAGGGAATACAAGTTTTCTGTAGCAGATAGCCTGTCCCTCCTCTTCTTGCCGTCTCCCTCTGATCCTGGCACCGGTCTTTCACATCAAATCTTAATTCTAATTTTAAGGCAGTAGTTTGGTATGGATGTGGAAACCTCTTACTGCTACTCTACAACTGTCATTTAAAAGAGGAATCTGTATTTTTAACTCCCCGGACTGAGTAGTACGGAGTGATGATATGTAGAAAAATCTGTATTTTTTCCTCCCCGGACTGAGTAGTACGAAGTGATGATACGCACGGATGCAATTGCCTGACATGGCAACAGTATAAAAGAGAATTCTCATTGTGCTGAATCGTCCATCTTACCTAAGCATGTCGTTACTGTACTTCTATTTTCATACTGAAGGCTGGAAATAAGCCCGGCTTCAGATTAATTAAGCCGTCAACTGGCTAGGAGTACACTGAAATGGTGTTATGCTTGATTAGGGATATGTTGTTCTGCATGCACGGTTTGCACTGTGTCCGGTACGGGCCTGGTTTGCAGACATGCAAACCCTGTTTTACCGAGCGACCCATGCAACCCAGGCTTGTCAACATGGGTTCCTTTAATTTAACACCCCACAAAAACATATGGACTGTGTAAGCCAGAAAAAAATGCATGATTTATCCTGCAAGGCTGGCACTTAGTTGAAAGAGAGGTTGTTTTAATGCCAGACAATGGTATCCCAGTACGTACTCCATTAGCCTAGACAGGGCAACAGTAGTATGCTGTTGTGGATGCATTTCCTAGGATAGGGAATACAAATTTTCTGTAGCAGATAGCCTGTCCCTCCTCTTCTTGACGTCTCTCTCTCTCTCTCGATCCTGGCACCAGCCTTTCACATCAAAATCTTAATTCTGCTTTTAGGGCAATAGTTTGTTACGGATGTGGAAACCTCTTTACTGCAACTGTCATTCTTAAAAATGGATGGTTGACACCAGTTATGTTTCAGTGAAATTGCTTGACTGGGGGGAGGATGGTCATAGGTCAGAACAAGAAATAACGACAGTAAGAGCATCGTTTTCACAAGAAGTCTCTGTCTGGCACAAGCTTGACCATCCAAATGTAACTAAGGTACTGTTTGGCTTCACAAGTTATTGCGTTTCTCATCTACTTTCCTGTTTTGACATGCATCATTTGATCCATTTATGCCATTTATTTGTGTAATTGCTATATCCTAGTTGAAGCTATGTTCATTTTCATGTTATTAAGATACTTGACAAGTCTTTCCTTGTACCATACTATTAAACATGAAAAGATGACCTAACAACAACTTTGATTTTCCCATACAGTTTCTAGGGGCTATAATGGGTGCTAGGGATCTGAATATTCAGACAGAAAATGGAAACATTGGCATGCCAAGTAATGTCTGCTGTGTTATTGTGGAGTACCTTGCTGGAGGCACGCTAAAATCATTTCTGATCAAGAACAGGAGAAGGAAGTTAGCTTTTAAAGTTGTGGTTCAAATAGCTCTTGACCTTGCCAGGGGGTAAGTAGTTACTGCATTCTCATTAGTCTTGCTATTGTACATTTTACTTCTCACTGATTTGAGGAATACTGACATCTAAATCTTTGACAGATTAAGTTACCTTCACTCAAAGAAAATTGTGCATCGTGACGTGAAGACTGAGAATATGCTTCTTGACAAAACAAGAACTATAAAAATCGCAGATTTTGGTGTTGCTCGGCATGAGGCTGCAAACCCCAGTGATATGACTGGCGAAACAGGCACGCTTGGCTACATGGCACCAGAGGTATCTTTAATTTCTTCGATGGTGATGCCCTTAGTCGTGTCCCCATTGTTGCTCCTGTGTGTACTTATCTAATCCCAGCACAAACTAATGTAATCCAGTTTGACATTTCCGCATCGAACAGCCTCTTGCGCATGCTCGCCACCTTGCATGTTACATATGTCTCATTTATATCGGCATGCGATGTGCAGGTTCTCAACGGGAACCCTTACAACAGGAAATGCGATGTGTATAGCTACGGGATCTGCTTATGGGAGGTATACTGCTGTGACATGCCGTACGCAGATCTGAGCTTCTCGGAGGTCACGTCCGCCGTCGTCCGTCAGGTGCAAATCTGCAACTTTACCTTGCTTTTCTGTCTGCTGATCTCTGAACTAGTAATGGACACTTGACAATATATACAATCTCCGACTTCCAGAACCTGAGGCCGGAGATCCCACGCTGCTGCCCGAGCTCTTTCGCGAACGTGATGAAGCGGTGCTGGGACGCGAACCCCGACAAGCGGCCCGAGATGGCGGAGGTGGTGTCCATGCTGGAGGCGATCGACACGTCCAAGGGCGGTGGCATGATCCCTGTGGATCAGCGTAGGGGCCTCGGCTGCCTCTCGTGCTTCAGGCCGCACAGGGGCCCCTGAACCCTTGAGGTGGGGTAGTATTCCTCTCTGCATGCAGATGGAGCGCCGGATCTCGGCATAAGTTGATTGCATTTTGTTTTATAGTTTTAAGGTAAGCGAACTGGTCGATGGAGCTAAGCTCGTGTGCTTGTGACCCTTGCATGCTTGGGTTGACAGGCGGTCCCTGTGATGTAAATTCCTCTGTCTATCTCCTCCTGTTTTTCTCTGAAAAAAGAACCCTCTCGTCCGTCAATGCTTTTCTGTGATGATGCCTGGTCATGATGTGTTCTTCAGCTGTCATAAGATTATTGTTCTCTATTGAGGCTTTATCTTAACAAAAAATCAAGAAAACCTATTCTACTGTATTTTGAAAGGACAACTTGAAAGAGAAATGAATATGATGCATGTATGTCCTGTACATGAATTGAAAACGCCCCACCGTTGACAAGATCACAAGATGCACCCGCACCCACAAAATGATTGTTGAGTTGACCTGGCAGATCAAATTGCTAGAAAATAAGTGACGTAGCCAGGTGCTCAGTGCCCAGTTTCTGAATTCGATGATTTGACCAAAAGACCAGGGACGCAGCGTTCTCATCCATAGCCACCGTCCTGAAGATCACTGTCAGCGGACCCATCAAAGACTGGAGCTTTCATGAAATGTTCTACAATTAAAATTAAGATAACAAAAGGCATTTCTGGTAGGTTAGAGCAAGGACAACAATAGCGCCGGCTGTCGGCTCCGGTAACGAGGCCACGTCACGTGTAGTCACATAAAAGCCTGCTCATGTATAGTAACTAGGCTCTTGTGCTGGCTATACGATGCTGCAGTTGAATATTTAAGTAGTTATTTTATAAGCCGATGACGCACCGGATTGGAAGGCAGGGCTGCATGCCTGCATGCATAGCTCTTTTTTCCTCGTGGTGTGTGCTATCGCCGGGCGACAGCTGAAGCGCCCGCTTCTCTCTTTCTTTCTCTCTCCTCCACATTGGATTTTTACTGACACGATAAATACTATAGCCGGCTGAGTAGGCTTATTATACTTGCTCTTAACAGCACATCCCAATTCCCAATGACGGATGATTGCACACATTCCGGGTATCTTCCTTGGCCTAGCTGGTGCGTGCGAGTGCTTCCTGCTGGCTAGGTTGTAACCAACGTCTTGTCTTGACTGAAAAATCCCATATTTCCTTCCTGTGGTCTGTCCATGGACCCCATATATCTGGACTAAAATAGTTTCGAGCTTAATCAGCAAGAGCAAAATCACAGGACATTTCTTCTTCCATGAAATCGTCGTCGGTTTCCGGGTACGATCGATCGCAGTTTCAGATGGCAGAGTCGACGGAACGAGTCAACAAACAGATCGATCGACCAAATCAAAATCTATATACATAGTCTTTCTTCCACAGATCCGTTAATTCCTTGAGTGAATTTCGTTACACCGGAAGGTGGATTCCTAATTAGCAAGACAAGAAGACGCGTCGATCCTAATCAATCAGAGCCCGGCAGCTAGCAGGGGACGCCGAGGAAGTCGAGCGCGGACCTGGCCATGACGCCCGCGAACTCCCGGAAGCTGATCACCCCGTCCCCGTCCACGTCCGCGTCGCTCATCATCCGCCTCAGCTCGTCGAACGTCAGCGGCTGCCCCAGCCTGGCCATGGACCGGGCCAGCTCGGCGGCGGAGATGTACCCGTTGCCGTCGCGGTCGAAGGCCTGGAACACCTCCAGCAGCTGCGCCTGGTCGACCAGGCGCGGGGCGTGCGCGGTCAGGACCGGCGCGATGGCGAGGGCCAGCTCGTCGAACTCCACGGTCCCGCTGCCGTCGGCGTCGATGGCCAGGAGCAGGGCCCGGGAGTCCTCCCCCGTCGGGCGCAGGCCCAGCGAGCGCAGGAGGGCCGCGAGCTCGAGCTGGGTGAGCGAGCCGTCGTTGTCGAGGTCGAAGCGGGCGAAGAGCGCGCGGAGCTGCTTCAGCTGGCTGCCGCGGAGCGTCGGGCCGGGCTTCGGCCCCGCCGCCGGCGATGGTGAGGGCTTCGTCATCGTGGTTAGTTGGAAAGGTCGGATCGTTGACTCGCTCGCGGTGGCGGTGGCGTGTGGCGTGGTGGTCTGGTGGAGATTGAGATGCGTGGCCTTGTGGGGGTGGAGACTTTGGTATTTATGGAGAGTGGGGGAGAGAGATCACCGGCCGGGAAGAACAAGACGCGTCGCGGCGTTGGGAGTACTGACCAGGTCGGTGAGTTCACGGCAGAAAAAGGAAGAGGGGCGGATAGTGCGGCGGTGCGCCGTGCGCGTAAAAAAAAAACTGTACGCTGATTCCTGGTAGCTGCAGGTTGTAAGTTGTAACCTCCCTTTATTTTGAGGTAAAAACTTGCAAATTGTGTTAGCACGATACATAACGTTTGAATGCGGGTTTAAATTGGTAAGTACTTCCTCCGTTCTAGAGTGTAAGTTGCAATCCTCTAATATCTTGGCCCAAGGCGTAACGTGATTGGGGCGGAAATTTTCTCTCTGCGACGTGATTATGTCGGTTAGTCGAACGAAATTGTGACTAATTAGGCCGGACTGTGCCGTTTTGTAACCGCAACAGCCAATAAAAACGGCCCCATAATTATTGCATGCATGCGCATGCGGGCTGCATGTGGAGGAGAGGAATGTGCGGGCTGCATGCGGCTAATTAACTCTAATTAATACAAAATTGTGCCTTATTTGCCTCATATGCCGCACAACCTGGAAACGGGAATGTGACTTACACTCTAGGACGGAGGGAGTACAAAATTGCTGAGGAGCCGCCACATGTCCTGCCATGTTGTCAATTGGCACACGCCAGTCGCTGAACCTTTTGCACGAAGCCCCATGTGTGTAATAGAATTCACAGAATAGATCCTAGACCCCAAATATCTCTCGTCTCCGTGCTCAACCCCTAACCCTAGCAGAGCGACGACCAACGGAGCGGCTGAGAGGCAACCATGAAGATTATTTCAACCGTCTAAAACAATTTCGGAACCCGTTAATTACATGGGCCGTCTCTAATGTATATGTGTGGTGAATTAGCTAGGTCTCTGAATATAATTTTTGTGAAGCGAAAAAAATCAATGATTATGAACAAATACTATTTAGTTGAAAGCAAAAAAAATCAATGAGCCAATCTATACCTCTTATAAAGCAAAACCCCACTAAGTTCATTTATGATCTTTCTATCTCTACATGCAAACTATCCACATCATCCATTCTCTTAGCTCAATTATCCATGTCATCTCCACTAACTTTTATTTAATATCTATATGCAAACTCCACATTATCCATCTTTTTAATTATTTAATTGTCCATCCTAATAATTTTTAATACTCCCTCCGGTCCGAAAAAAGTGTCGGACGGGTAATTTTGCAAAACCACCCTCCATTTTGTTTCTGACTCAACCCGCACTCCATCTGTCCATCCCCGTCGCGAGTCAACCGCCCCCGTCCCGTACTCCCGAACTCTCTTCTCCGCCCCAACCGCACCCGCTCGCTCCCTCTCTTTCTCTCTCTTCTCCGTTGGATCTTTATTTCTCAAGCCGGCGACGAATCGCCGGATCCGGTGTCTGCGAGGATGGATCCGGTGGCTGCGAGACCGGACGCGCCGGATCCGACGGGTGGCAACCTCTTCTCTGACTGCTCTTGTGATACTCTTCTCCTGCTCCTGCTCCTCTTCGATGCAGCTGCGGCGGTCGGGATGATGCTAGTGGCGAAGGACTTCGGCCTCTCGCCGTCGGGGATGATGGCGTCCGGAGTAGTGTGCCTCCGGCGAGGGTGGCTGCGTGCGCGGGGGTTGCCCGTGGGGAGCTTTGTCTGCTGAATCGAGGGCGAGATCTGGGTAGAAGATGCTCGTCCTCTAGCCAAGACTGGGCAAGGTGCGAGCTCTGGGAGAGGCGACCTGGAGAGGTGGAGGTGCGACCTGGAGGTTCAAACTGATGCGAGTTGCTACTGGAGCCTGGTGGTGCGAGGCGAGTTGCTCGCCGGCGGATGCGATCGACCTGAGCGAGAGAGGAGAAGGGACCCAGATCTTGAGGTTTTTTCCTTATTTTTAAGTCTACCAGTGCTTTTGTGTAAAATGACCATTCTACTGCTCCCTCCGACACTTTTTCGGATCGGAGGGAGTACACATATTTCATGTCGAATAAATTTAATATCTCGACTATAGAATATTGAATTCAGCATATTCCTTTGGCAACTAAATTTATCATACTTTTTATACTCTTTTATTTACGTAATATAGTTTCTAAAAGGATTTCCGCTGCAACGCGCAGGGTATACTTCTAGTATAGTATTTATTTTGAAGCCAAAAATCAGGATTATGGACACATAATCCAATGGAATTGCAAAAATAGACTATTTATTTGAAGCCAAAAAAATCAATGATTCTAGAAAAAACTATTTATTTTGAAGCTAAAAAAATCAATGGGACAATACTCTCTTTATTTTCAAGCAAAAAACAATGATTATGGACAAATAATCTAATGGAATTGGGAAAAAACTATTTGTTTTGAAGTCAAAAAATCATTGATTGTAGACAAATAAGCTAATGGACGGCACAAGTCACTGAGTTATCTCAGTGAGTTGTCACATACATTAATTCATTGGACCACAATCAACTTTTTTGTATGCAACACCTAAATTGCGAGCGCGGGGACTCGAACTTGGGTGGGCAGGAAAGGCGTCAACATCTCCTTTCCACTAGATTAGGCCTAAGTCTGCGATATTGTCGGTACATAGTATAATTTAGTGTCGCACAAACAAATGCATTTGTAGTGGCATCCAATAATATCGACTGTTTATTCCTGAGACGGGCGGCAATACCAGCCGTCTGAGATGGTCTAGAGGCGGACGAATATGTGGACCGTCTCAGATGACCAGAATTTTCGAGACGGTTGAGAATAATGACAGCTGGGAAATTTCGACTGACTGAGGGGTTTCATCCTAAATGGTTCAAATTATTTTTGGTTGAACCGCCTCTAGATTCCGTCCAGGATGGTCATGTTTGTACTAGTGCAACAGCAAATTCGAGGTCCCGTGGCTTGGAAATAGGGAAAATAGTTGTCACGATGCAAGCCCATATATAGCTCGTTCAAACATGGGGGGAATGGTCCTAAAAATCTCGTTGCAGGACGAGCCTAATCGCATCGATTTCACCACATGCCTCTGATCTCATGAGCCCTACGAGGTAAACCCCTCGCCATATGGTCAGGACCAACGAAGTAGACAAGCAGAGCAGACGAACGGAACATCTGCGCGAGGGAGGAGGTCACAAACCGTAGTTTGGAGGTGATGCACGCCACCGGCAGAGGTGCGGATCATCCGACATCGTAGGCTCGTCGACCTCTATGTAGCGCTCCAGGTATAGACGCGGACAGATTTATGGGGAAACCATAAATTCTGTTTGGCGGGGGGGGGGGGGGGGCTTAATTGGAAGTACGAAAAACGGGGCGCTTTGTAAAATTCCGGTAGCCTGTCCGATCGAGGACCCATCTGTGATATCTTCTTGTCTCTTAAGGGGTTTTTAAGCCAAAAAAAAACACTGATTCAGCATGCCACATCAGCGTGCCACCACGTGTCGGTTTGGAATTGTCTCATACTGTTTTGTATGAATTTGCACCTCCCTGATTACGTTACTAGTTGAATTTTGGCGTGGCGTCACGCCACGCCCTTGGTGATTTTTTTGTGTACAATGTATATTTGTTGTTCACCAAAATGTTAGCCAATTTGGAGTGTTTAAATATGTTTTTATTTTGTTGTAGATAGGTAGCATTTTTTTGTGAGCATTTTCGAAATACTTTGTAGAATGTTTAAATATGTAGTAGTTTGTAATGGTTGATCATGTTTGAATATTCGCCCAAATGTTGGCAAAATTCGGGTTTGCAAACATGTTTTTTATTTTGTAATGAACAGGTAGTATTTGTTCTTGAGTATTTTTTATATATTTTGTAGAATATTCAAATATGTAGTAGTTTGTAATGGTCAATCATGTTTGTATTTCGGCGTCAATATTTAGTTGCAATTAGAAGAAATGCACTTGAATTGCATATAAATGGGGAAAATGAATATTTGGGGAAAAATATCTTAGCATAAGTATTTTGCATGTAATATTACGATTGTTTTGATATATTTGTCGTATTTTTTGAAAGGATTTATTCGGAGATATCGATGTATACTTTGATTGAATTTCAAAAGTTGGTGGAAGTGGGAAGTTGTTCGCATTTTTTTTTTCAAATGCTTAGATTTGGAAGTCATTGAAAAATTAAAGTTTTAAAATTTGAATTTCGGTCTTATGGCATAAATAATGAAAGTTTTTTTTTTATGTTAATGCTCATATGAATGTATCGAAATTGAGAAGGAAAAGTTAACAATTTCAAATTTATTCTAATTTGATTAAGTAGGGTAGGCCCACACGTCGGGAATTGTGGTGTTTTCTGAAATTATTTTATGAAAATAAAAAAATAGTTCGGCACATTTAAGAGCATGTCAAGTTTTTAAGCTAATTGGAATGTTTTAAAAAAATAGCTTGTTTGTAAATTTGTAATTGAAGTCCATAATGAGTGCGAAAGCATATTTATTCAGCTGAATTTCACAATTAGAAGTATGTCAAATTTTAAAGCTAATTAGAATGTTTAATAAAAATTGTTTGTTTGTCAATTTGTAATTGAAGTCCATAATGAGTGCGAAAGCACATTTATTCAACTGAATTTCATAATTAGAGAGTTTGTTTTGTGAAATTCAACTACATATATTTATGCATATATTTTGAGCAACTGTAATGGTTATTACTATTTCCCTAAACTTCGATCACATAGGATCCCTAAACTTGGATAACCTTTTCCTTTCCAGTTCTCTTTTAAGAGCATGATATAGTCTTCCTTGTCATGTAAATAAAAAAATTAAAGTGCTCCTGAGGTGTGAAATATGCTGAGAAATTTTATCCTTGATGGGGTGGGAGTAAAATTTAAAAGATCTATTATGGTTGAAGTTTGTTGGTAATAGAAATATATTTGAAGCAAAGGTTGCAGTTTGCCACTTTTCTTCTTTTCAATTTCTGATGATGGCATACACAGAGCACGTGGCCAGGCTTTCAATCAATGGTTGTGAAGAATAAGAAACATAATGGTTGAAATGACAGTTATTTATTAGTAACTCGTAGAAAAGAACATAAACCTGAGTTTGTGAAATTCCGAAACCTATGCAATCTGGATAATAACTTACTATAAAAAGAAATATTGGTATAGACTACTGAATGTTGTTAGTATGCATCAGAGCTCCTTCACATCATACCATATGATAACCCTAGCATTTTTCTTGACGATGCCCCCATTGAAGGTAGACATAGCTGCAGCCCGGTTGTAATATAGGAGCTGAGGAGCCCTCGGTCGAGCATTCCATACTGAAGTACGGAGGCATGACACTCAGGCAAATATTTAGTGAGGTGAAATGTTCAAATATGTTTGTATTTCGACGTTAATATTTAATTGAAGTTAGAAAAATCCATTTGAATCTGATTCCACATTTTGGGAAAGTTTATTCGTATGGTGTCGAAATATTGTCCAAATTGAAATATTCAAATATACTTGCATTTTGCTATAAGTATATAGCTTTTTTTTTCTTTCAGCATTTAGATATATTTTATGGAATATCGGAGTATTGTTTTTGTTTTGCTATGAATAGGTAGCATTTTTTGTGTTCACTTTTAATATATTTTGTAGAATATTCAAATATTTAGTAGTTTGAAATGTCCGAACATGTTTGTATTTCAGCGACAGTATTAAATTGAAATTAGGAAATATGCATTTGAATTACCTCCAAACGGTGACAAAATTTGAATGTGACATAGGTAGCATTTTTTGTGAGCTTTTTTTATGTACTTTGTAGGATATGCAAATATTCAGTAGTTTGAAATGTTCGAACATGTTTGTATTTCGGGGTCAATATTTAATTAAAATTAGGAGAAATGCATTTAAATTACCTATAAATGGTGAAAAAATTGAGTATTCCAATATTTTTTCTTTCTTTTTTTGAACAACTACAATGTTTTCTTTACAGTATTTCTCTTGGAGCTAACTACTTCGATCTTTCAGATAATCATGCTTTTATTGATCAAGTCAAAGGCTCACGCCAAGTCGTAGAAATAGCAAACACACTTGAAATCATCAGAATTTTGTACACACCCAAGAATACGTGTCAAGTAACAACATCAAATGTTCAACAAACAGGGCGTCATATCAGTTGAATGTGCGAAAATCGGGTCAATATATTTGGAAAAGGAGATAATGCAAAAAGCTTGAAAAAGGCCGGCAAGGAGAGTCCCTTTGTAAGCATCAAATAAATAAAATTAGCGAAAAATGGCCAAGAAGAACTCTACAATCCTTTATGTTAGACACATTTAATCATGATTAATGAAATTGAACTTCTGTTTGCTAATAAAGAAAGCTAGAATAAATGAAGAAAAGTCAGCTTTGTGACCAATTAACCATAAACAAATGAGTTATATTCAAGAGAATGAGTCCAGCTGGCACGAACATATGGATGCATTAAGTAAAATGGAAAATAAAACTTTGCATATAACATAAGATGAAATAATACATCACTGTGTGAACAATAAATGAAAATAACCGATGGAAAGGAACAAAAGATGTAAATTGTCTATAGGTGCCCAAAATGTATATACACACTAATTATTGCATCGAAAAGTTAGTAGAGAATGTTGTAGGGAATGGATTTTTTTATCTCAGTTTGAAACTTAAGTCAGCATGCATAGCTGAAACTTTTTTCGAGTGGTTGCATAGCTGAAACTGAATTAAATCTCGGAGTAGATTGAATATGTACTGTTTTCTGGATTTTAATACCGTAGTCACACATTTATGACGACTTTAAAAATAATTCTTCCATTTCAATTATTGAATGCAAATGAAAATAAGTCAACAACCATGCAAGGGAGGAAGAGAAGGTAAAAGTAAGCATGGAGATGACCTGTGCACTTTAGAGATCAGGCCACTTATATTACATATGTATGTAACTGGTCTAGCGACAAATGTATGCAGCAACCTATAGCCATGAGGAAGTACCTTAGGGCAGATGTCTTGTTGACAGAAAGTAGTGTCGGGATAGGAGGCATGGTATTTCCACTTCTTCATCGTGGCGCTCAGCATTCATAGACAACTCCATTTAAGAATTCTCATATTTGATTCACATCCTGCGCATAAGTCGTATAAAGAAAAAGGAAAATAACCAACACAGTAGCAAGGAAGCACACAACAAATCAGTAGCTATAGCAATAATAATAGGAAAGAACCTGAATAGGTAGACAAACATGATATAACAACATAACGTATTCATAATAGAGAAAACTAATAATGGTTACCTAGGAGACTGAGAAGATGAGCAGCAACCAAGAGCTAGCATGAAGGAAGCCTACAACCTCTAAAAGGGAAGTTCAATAAAGCTGGAATGGTAAAATGCAAATTTTAACATCAGTGATTCCAAACCAGTTATAAATTTATCAAGGCCATATCAATCATCAAACTATAGCAAATATATTCATCTGCAAATCAAACCATACCAACAACCTGCAGTATGACTGCCTGTAAATAGTAACTATCTCCTAAGCTAATAGTATATGTCTAGTGCATACATCAAAAAACAAAGATAGCCTACAGTAGGCACAGATAATCCCTAGTAACATATAGTCTAGGGTACTGCTAGAGGATGCTAGTGAAAGCCTAACATATGGGCAAATCATGGATTGTCCAGAATTTAGTAGGCTATTTCATCTAAAAATGCAAGATTTAAAACCGTTGAACAACCCCGTCAGTACAATACAGCGAGATCAGCTGATAAACCTATGAAATCGACAGTAATATTTTAGTACTACGATACAGAATGATGCTTCACATGGCCATGTTGTAGAACCTTTAGATCATTGAGAATTCAGACTCTAAATCTGAAAATAATTGATAAATGAAACACGTTTAATTTTGCGACTGTGTTAACACTATCAACATTAACCCCACGGAGAAATAAAACTCCAAGTCTGAAAATAGTTGATAAACGTTACACCCTTTATTTTGCGATTGTGATGGCACCCATCGTAGCAGTAGAGAAAATCAGGACTAAGCCAATAAAAAAATGCGGAACCTACGGGTTCTGGAACTTAAGAAGCCTGCCAGAAAATAACAACATAGCATATTCGAAACCTCGACGGTAGCAAAGACATATATCTAGGAGAGAGACTGGGAGGCCAGCAAGCATGAGCCTGAAGCAATTCCTACACCTACAGAAAGAAAAGGTCCAAGAAAGCTGGTAGATCACGCTGCAAAGATGAGCGGTATCTCTTTAGACTTAAAACCAAACATCAAAGAACAACAGTAATGACTATTGATAAACTCCAAGCCCGAAAATTATTAATAAATGTTAACACCATATATTTTGCCAACTGGAGCACGCATAATGTGCATGTTTATGGAAATAAGGAATTGCTACAACAGAATATGACTGACAGCCAAATGGAAATCTATTATATTGCTACAAACAGTCTTCAGAGCACAAAGACCTCTGCACACGATTCTAGTGACAAAAGCATTCAGTCCAATCATTAACCATTCAGAGCAGCAACGATAAGAGTTCAAACTTATGATTTAAAAATGAAAACAGTTCGGACTCTGCACACAGAATGCAGGCCCGGTTAAGTATCCTAGCATACACATAGCTTCTGTGAGCTATCTGTAATCACAAAGACAACGAATGATCCATCTGAAGCTTTCCTCCACAGCAATCAACAGAAGTCTTATTGTCAAATGACCCATAAGAAACGATAATGAATGATACATTTGCAGCTTTCAGAAAGATACTAAAGAATGAGGTTATCTTATTGTTCATCATATATGGTGTTTCTTTTGTGCTACAAATTACCCTATAATGGAACTTTTTCTTTCTCAGTTTAGGCACTTTACCTTACTGAAGCAATCGATTAGATAGTTATTCAGTGCCGGTCAAAGTAAACCAACTGTTTTATTTCCTCCAGTGATTTCTTGGTTGTAAATTGTTTGAGCTGTGCATTTTATGTGGCTGAACTATACAAATATTGCACACCTTTTGGTCTATAATATAATATGCAGTTAATGTCCCATTTCATGTAGAATTGCTGAAGCTAAAATTACGCAATACCGAAACACCAATAAGTTGCATAGAATGTGATTATAAATAAAAAAGTTCTGCTTGTGCACGGAAAGAGATCTCACCTGTGGGGGATTCCTCTAGTTGTAGGCTTCCAGGAGGATTCCATGTTGAACAAAATACCAGACATAGTTTCTTGAGAGGACAAACAAACCTTGAAGGTGATGTAGTCATCACTGAGATCCGATAGCTGCATTGGTCAACAAAAACAGCGGACGAAATCACTGGCCTATCAATCCAAGCCGATTGAAGCAGAAAAAAAATATTCTTTCACAAAGGGGGGAGATAACAGGAGGTGCAGGTATGAGGGCATACAGGGGAAGCTGAGCTTGATAGGATCGATGCGGAGAAGTTTGCCGGCAGCAGCTGGTCCGGGGGAGGCCATTGCCAGAGGCAGGGAAGAAGCAAAGGGAGATCCCGTCGTTGGAATAAGCGCGAGGTGGAGCGGCCCCAGAGCTCCGTGTACGCGCGAGCTGGAGCCCCCGGAGCTCCGTGTGCGCGCGAATGAGCGTGAGGTGGCCGGTGGAGGCAACGGTGGACGACGGGGAGGAGGAGGGGCGCCCGTCGGACGCGCCAGGAGACGGGCTACCCGCAGGTGGCGGCGCCGCCGCTCGTATTCTCCTTTCTCCAACATAAGATTTTCAGCCTACCGCATGCAACAATAAAACATCACAGTAGGAATCTAAATTGATCAAGGAATGCTAGGATGATTAGACTTACCTTCTTGACTACGTTCAATACAGAGGGCTGTAGCTCTTCTGTTCTGTAGGCACCAACGCCAAGGTTGAGCTTCAGATCACTTGTATCTGCTTTAAATGCTTCTGAAACCCCAAGAATTGGGTCCGGAGGGGCCATTGGCACTCCTTCAAAGCGAGAAGCGTCTACTGCAAGTGCCATAGCGACACAACCAAGATTCTTGCATTCAAAACAGAAAAGGAGAAAAAAATCAGATTCCGAAGCACAGATGATATCACGAGATGCCAAATCTTGACACAGCGGACATCACATACAAAAGAGATTACCCACGGAGATACAGAAATTGTTGCCTAACCAAATATACTACCGACTGCAGTGTGCGTCAACACTGAAGCAAGAAAATCTAGAGTGGTCATATCAATGCATTCAAATATGTAATAACTACTTCCATCATAAGCCTCGACAGAGCACTCCATGTGAACTTCAGTAATAAAAATGTTGTGAGCCAATGAAAACTTGAAAATATCAAAGATGCATAACTGACACAGGCAAACCAATGACACCGGTAGCCCGAAGCAGATTAATCCGTGAGTCACTATTGTTCTGAGAGCTTGTTGCGTCACGCATAACTGGAAACCAGTGACGGTATCAAATACGTACTCAATAATTAACAATTACGACTAACCCACAACACAAAGCAGTCCTGAGCTGCCAAACCAGGAAGCTACTGCCACTTAATCACATACAAAAATCATCCATGGCAAGACAGAGAACCGTCTCGCACAGTCGTACTGCAGAACCAAAACGATTCACCAAATCAACCGCGGGAAGATCTAATCAACCAAGGAGCGGCGACGGGGGATCAGATCAATCACCTTTCTCGGGATCCCGACGCGGCATCCGGCCCTCCCATCCTTCCTTCCGCCTCCAAACACCTGCGCCCACAAGAAAAAATGGAGGTTCAGAATCCAGTGCAATGAACCGACTGACATACGGGTCTGGGGTCAGAGAAGCGGGGCCGTGCCTTGAACCGGGCGGCGGCGACGGCGGAGGCCGCCGGTAAGGCCACGGAGGACGCCATCCGCGCGTACGGGGTGGGAGGCGTGCAGGCGGGCCGCGAGCTGCTGCTGAGCTTCTCTGCAGCGGGCAGAGGGGGAGGGTGATCTGGGATCAGAGCGAGTGGATGGCGATGGCCTTGGAGTCTCCGTCAGAACTGAGGTTTTTTTGGGTGGAGGGCGCGACGGCGGAGCTCCCCGCGTGCTCGGATTCGTGCGGGGAGGAGCGGGGCGGCCGCGCGGCGCGTCGGCAGCGCCGGCGACTTCGCCGTCGCGCGAGAGAGAGGAAGGGGGAGGGGGAGTCTGCGGGTGGTTTTGCAGAAAAGTCCCTGACTTTGTCGTAATTAACAATTAGCTCCTTCCCCTCGCGTTCCTGTGGACTGCGGATTGATTTGTCGATCAGTGAGGGGCCTTTTTGCAAAAGCGTCGTCGACTCGCGCTGGGAGCCGTCGGATCGCCGCCGGACGGCCGGGATCGCCCGGTTACTGTAGTACTGTAGCGCTACAGGAATCCCTGTAGCTGCGAACAGTCGCAGGGCGCCTCTCCGCTCACGATTTGGTCCTTCTTTTATATATAGAGTAGATGTACCGTGGTAACACAATTTGCTAGTTTTTTTTATTAAAGTAGACCCGCTGGACAACAATTTGTACTACGGGTGGGTGCAGTTACCTCCTTTATTTTTGTATAAACAAAGTAACAGCCAATTTGAGAGGAGCTGCCGTTGGCACGAGGTTTGGTTGGTCCTGGACGCTCGTAAACATAGCTGCAACTAGTAGAATTCTTCTTCTTCTTCTTCTTCTTCTTAGGATTTAGCTGCTTAATTACTTGTACGTTTTGCTCGTTCAGTGATGAGTCCGTAATGTATACGAGAGAGTTTCAGAAATATATTTACATACATTGCATCCCGTACCTACTTCAAATGCTACAAAAAGAAACTAGAGGAAAACACTAGAGCTAAAATTGTGCCCTGTCACAAGCTGCACTCCACTGCACCGCATAAACCGCGTGACAACCGGGTAAACAACGGTGCAGTCCAGGGGCGTACCTAGGTACAAGCATGGGGTGTCCCAGGACACCGGGTCCAAATCATTTTCCTTGGTATAGTTCATATATTTATAGCTTGTGACATCCCTAAATCTAATTGAGAAATACGTTTGATTTATACAAGGACACCGGGTCATTTTCTCTCTAGGTCCGCCCCTGGTGCAGTCTGTGGACGTACCGTGGCACAAGCTGACAGCCTTGAACATCTGCTGGCTAGCTTCCTTTTCAGGACAAAAAGATGATTCATGGACAGCCCACAAGAAGGGAAGGCAAGCAATTTTTTCCACTGCACCAGCTAGCCTAGGAAGATGCACGGAATGTACGCGTCCACCCACCCATTTTCCGTTTCCAGGCACTCGCTCCTAGCACATGCCTTTCGCCGCCTCGAAAACCAAAAAACAGGATAAGATTATCAGTCTCCCTCAATAGAGAATCTTACAGCTGCATGCCTTGTTGGCATAAAACAGTCAAATCGACGGTGATCTCATCGAATTCAGATCTTAAGATCAGGTCTGATGGGCATATGAGTCAGGCACTGCTGGCATTCGTCCATGAAATCGACTATCGTTCTCACTTGATGTTTCTGCCTATTTTTCGATATTCAGGTCAACTGAATAATCATTAGTGTCTTGTGATCTCGAGATGCGCCGACCATGTGCGCCGCGCCGTCACGGGCCGGAGGCCGATCGAGCCGGCCTTGTCTAGTTATCTTTGTCTTCCGTCAAGCTCATACTCCACTGTCAAACAAGGCTAACGCTATGCAGGGAGTACATGGACGCTATCCAGGACACTGACGGACGGATCTTTAGTTCAGCTTCAGGAAGCTTGCTCTTCTTTCATCTGGCATAGAAGACCAGACAGTGCTCCATGAAGCTGCTCATTCGACAGTATCTTCAACTATTCCTTCACCTCCTTTTGCGCTTTTTCCTGCAGGCCCAGAAGCATACCTCGAAGGCATAACCACCTCTCCCAGGAACTACAATCAGGGACACATCCATCGTTCCAGCTCCGATCTTCTTCACCGATGCTGCATGGTCTCCAGCGTGCGATGGCCAGCCGGTGTCAGCTGGTTTAGCCGTTTAGGTCTTCTCATTCAGCTTGGAGATGACAGGCCCTGCTCCAAGGTGCACATCTCGGCGATCTTTCCTCCAGTATCTTCGGCGATTCAAGCTGAAGCCTTTGGGCTGCTGCTTGCAACGAACGCAGCATAGGCTCTTCATATTCAGAGTGCTGCGTTTCTGACGGACAATGCCATTCTGGCAACGGCGGCAGCCTCGCAGAATCTACTTCACGCCCCTGGTCACTGGAAAATCAGGGCACATCTTGCAGATATAGGAGCAAGCTCTTCGTTCAATGCAGCCAGGATCTTTCACATATCAAAAACCCTCAATTAATAAGCTCACCATCAGGCCAAGCTTGTTGTTAAGCTTCAGGGTAGATACCACTCGGAAAAAAAAAGCTTCAGGGTAGATCTTTATGTTTCAGGTGTCTAAGCTCTGTTACTGGAGTTTGTAGAAATTCGGATGTAACATCAATGCTCAGCATACCCGAGTGCATGCTAGTCTCTGTAAAATGCTGCTAGATCAATAATATATCCCTTTTCAAAAAAAAAAAAAAAACTCCAGGAAGCTCTGTCAGAGAAAACACGACAAAATCTATCTTACCGGCAACGAAATCTCCAAACACTAGAAACGACGAAGCGCGAAAATATGAAGTGGTGTGTACCCTGGGCGACGAGAACGCCAGATTTTTTTCCACACCATGTCCAAATAACCGGTTCGAAAAAGAAACAAAAAAACAGAATTAACGTCTTCAGGCACCAGGACGAACAGCTCCTTCCAGGATTCAGAAAAAACCAACGACATTCTACAGAAAATTTTCTTTGCCGAGCAACGATCCTGGACAAACAAAATTGCCCTGGCTGCCCACCAACAGCAGGGCCTTCAGTGCCTAGGCGGCGCTCCTTGCTCCTGGTAAGTACTTTGCTGCCACAGACATGAAGTCCGAGTTAACTGAACTTTTCCAAGCTTTGCACGATCAGAACCTTAGCCTGGCTGGTGTAAACCTAGCATACATACATCACACTTACATATTGTGTGACACCCCACAGCAACCATCAGGTCGTTCAACTAACAACCAAATCACACTTATTTTTAAACGGTAGCAGCACATAATCCGACACATCCTGATAATTTCAACGACGACATAGCACATCTAAAATACAATAGTTACATGTTGGAGAAACCACAATGATAGGCTGGTACACAGGGCTATAGGACATTCAGCTTAACCGTCGAGGGGATTTTACCCTGGATGTATGTTTTGATGGCCAAGAGCGTTCTCGGAACCTCCGTCAACCTACCTTCGTACATGGGCGCGACCACGCCCGATGCACATCTAAACTTTGTACCATGAATGTCCAATGTTAGGCTCTCTAGTGATGCAGTGTTCTCGACAATATAGCGTGCTAGCTCGACTAAGCTCTTTTCGTAGCAGAAACCGACAATCTTCACGCTTTTAAGATTGGCATGCCGCTGTCCTGGCATCTGCCTCGGGTGTGTGGGATCTTCGGAGAACGTCTCATGCCACACGCACTCATGAGACACCTGAAGATGCAATAATCAATATATACTTCAATCGATTCATTGTTACTGGTTCCACTATAATGGCTAGATATATCTTTGCGGTGACTTACATTCAGGAAAATATTCCTCAAGGAAGGACAGGAATCAAGCAAAGAAGCCAGAAAAAATAAATCATAGCCTTCTGAAACACCCTGTCCGGGTAGTGAAAGCTTAAATTCTTTGAGGTGAAGGAACTTGACGGGTAGCAACAGTGAACTGTACACCTGCACAGACATGTCGAGTATTTAGTAACATACATTTTCCAAAGTATGACTGCTGTTATAAGCACAAACTAGTCCATAATCAACCAAACTTCTATAGAATAGATACCTGCCCAGACAATCTTAGATCAAGATGTTCGAGATTTGGCACATTGGAGAGGAACTTCAAACGGGAATAACTCCCAAGGTATGGACTGCTTATGCATAACTGCTTCAGCTTCACTGATACTCCAAATAAGAGCTTTATTACCTTGTGTGCATCCAAGTTGAAAACACGAAGATTTGGAGCTCTGATCTTCACCACATATAGCCTCGGGCAACGATAAACCCTCAGGTAGCTAAACTGCTGAAGCTGGCAGGGTATCTCCAGGCTGTCTAACTCATCACAAGCATCAAGTTCCAACCGCTCCAGAGCAAGACTGTTTGAAAGAAGGCACTCTAACTTGTGCCCTTTAATACACACTCTAAAGAAACGCAGCGTTGCCAGGCTTCTGAAAGGATCAAGTTTGACCATGGGGCGGAAAACACAGCCGTGAAGTTCAAGAAACCGAATTGAGTTCCTGATCCCATCAGATAAAAGCCAGCATGGAAAGTTGTATGTCGGATCAGCAAAGAAGCCAATGTTAAGGGTCATTTCTTCAATCCCTGGTCTCGTCATAGCAATCTGAAGAACACTATCTAACCGAAGATGCCATTGCCAGGAACTTCTAAAATCTTCCAGTTCAAGTGTGAGTGTCTTGACGTTAATGCCTGAATGTTTTTTCAGAACGTGGTTGATTGTTGTGATGAAATCCATTCCACGTCCATCGTTATACGAGCCTAGCATACGCCTATCAAAGGTGAGGTTGGGCCGTTGGGGTGATGTCTCCAGGATTGTGAAAAGGCACGAGACACGCAGGCTGTACGAGCAGCGTCTCGTAGTGGCATTAGGGAATGAATGTGACACCAGATATCCTGCATGAATAATCATGTGATTGAAGTAGGCAGATGGTTACTTCGGTTAGGAATATAAGAAAATCAACATAACCATAGGGATTACGATGGACATTCCACCGAAGAGCGCATGATTCCACATGTCACGCTAGTGAAAATTGTGAAGACAGTGTTTATGAAATAATTGCGGCCGGTGGTGGAGGTTGAGTTGGAACAAAATTAAGGAGGGGGAAAAAACAATTATCGATTATTAATTAGTTACGCTTTGATTTTAATGCTTAGTTAGTACTTCCTCTTTATGGCTTTATAAGTGAGGTACATACTCCCTCTGGTCCTTTTTACTCGCGTGTTAAATTTGTGTCAAGTCAAACTTTACGAAGTTTTACCAAATTTATATTAAAAAAATATCAACATCTACAGTACCAAATATATATACTATGAAACTACATTTCATAATGAATCTAACAATACTGATTTGACATTGTGAATGTTGATATTCTTTTTCTATAAGTTTGGTCAAAGTAGAGATACTTATATGCAGGCTGAAAAGGACCCGAGGGAGTATCTTAAGAGAAACTTTGAGCATCAATTTGATCAACAAACATGCGTTAAATGCCACAACTATGTTGCCATACCTCTGGAAGGTGCAGCCCTGAATATCTCGGTCGTTTAGCATCTGGAGGAACATCATCATCTGTACTGGCTTCCTCCTTTCTTGTAGCCACTGAAGAAGTGCATGTATCCGCAGCACATCCTACATGGTAGGAGCACACACGCATAGAAACCAATTAGGTTCTGTAATCGATTGCATCAATTTAATAAATGAGCTTAGATTGGCTACATGCAGAATTATTTTGTGTAGAACAATGGGACCCCTCCAAAGGCTCGTCTCTCATCTGAAACCGGCTAAACACACGGCGTCTCTCGGATCGCAGGGATCTCATGCATGTTTATTCCCGTGGATGATGTAGGCTACTGGAATTATCTTTTTGAACCGAGCTACTGGAATTATCTGATGACTGGAAACTGTTTTCATACATCCTGATATCTCTTCTCAGTTTTTTATAGAACAAAAAGGAGCTGAACCATTGGAACCCTAACCTACTCAAACAGAAGGGGCAAAAAATGAGCAATGTCGATCGCAATCCAGCTTAAAAAGATTTATATGGTCAAACAACATTCGCCAGTCGGTATAGAGCAGTCTCTTGCTCCATTGACCTCACAGGAAAAAGTAAAAGGAAACAACAAACGCGGTAAAAAAGGAGATTTTTTTATTTAGCTAAAGAACAATCCACCGAGTCTTGTTGCATCCTAGCGTAATCCCTAGTATGTTCCACGAGCAGAGGCAAAGACAGAGGGCGGGGATTACCACGGGCTCGCCGCCGCCGCCGCCGCCGCCGCTCCGATTGCGTGGACATGAGCCGCTTCGCCTTCAGCGCGAGCATCCCCATGATACCGAGCTCGCTCTCGTCTCCTCCTCTTCTATCATCTTATTTGGGCCGAATAACTTGGTCACGAGATCCCGGCGTTCTTTTTTTTACTGTAACTACGGCAGGCCAAAGCCAGCCTGAACTTTTTATATCAATACTACCTAATACCCGTGCGTTGCCACGGGTACTAAAATATCATCGACGTACATCATAGATGTGCACGTCAAAACATGAAATATAAAATGCACACAAATACTAAATCGAGCTACTTATCTACGCACCACCGCACTTGTTCTTCTCCCATGTGTCGCACACCACCACTCCCCGAGCTTAGAGGATGGTCGGGCGGCGGCGGATCGGTGGAGGGAGGGGTCGGGGCACGGAGGTGCGGTGAGGCGCCGTGTCAGCACACCGGTCGCGGTGGGGAGGCAGGTGGTTTGACCGGAGAAAGTGGCAGGGGCAGGAATTAACTCACTGGAGGATAGGAAAACGAAGGGCACATGCCGGACAGGAGGAAGAAGAAGGGGGTCTGAAGAATTCCCGACAATGAAACGACAAAATCCGCTGGTCGGGAAATTAACCGTGCTTATGGGTGACCGCAAGCTAGCCTCCCGCAGTTGAAATATAGTAGTGTGATATAGCCACCCTCTTGTCCTCCTTCTCATGCATAGTCAGGTCCCTTCTACTTCAACCACTGTGAGACTCTCGACGCTCACTTGATAAAAAAATTGCAATATATTTATATCACTTAAGATCCTTTATAAACGCCTAACATTGGACATGGCCTTAAAAAACAGGAAGAAGTGTTTTGAATCAAATCAGGTTATCTGTAAAAATAATTAACTCAAAACAGATATGCACCCACACGCAGTGTGACACATGAAAAATTTGCCACAACATTCACGTACCATTGGCATCAATGCTAAATCTCCATTCTCACTCCAGTGGTTAAATTTTCCTAAGTGAGACCTAGCTAGCAGCATCAAAAGGAAATAAAAAATCCCCTCTCCGTGCCTTGCATCCAACAGCCTAGAGTACTCTGGAAAAATCCCCATCTTCTCGTAGTGTCCTATCGGCAAGAGCTGCTGTATGAAAGAAAATTTTGTGCAGCAAGTCAAGTTTTCATGGCATAGCGATGGAGGCCTCAATGGCGCTGGTCTTCCTAGCCGCCGATCTGGAGCGTTGGCAAATTTATTTTCCTCCTCTTCCCGCTTGTATTCTCCTTCTTCCTCCTAGAAAACCATGAGTGGGTTGATCACGTTCATTTTCTTGATGCTGCGATGGATTGCAGGTCTAGACAAGTTCTGTAGCATGGCAGGGGTTCACGGAGACTGCCGCACGTTTGTCCAGCTTCTACGAACAAAGTTGCGCAGATTTGACAATTCCTCCTGGGTTGGACCGTTGGAGTGGACGGAAGGAATACGCAGCAAGGTCTTCCCTTGCGCTGGGCCGCGCCTTGTCCGCTTCCGGGAGCGGATGCCTCTTCTCCGGGCTCTGCGCGGCGGTGATGCCAGTGGAGGCGCGCGGGTCAGCAAGTAGGGGCGGCGAGCGATGACGGACGGACGGACGGACGGACAGGGAAGCCATCTCGTCGGCAGGGCAGCGGGCGTGGCCGCTCTAGGTAGTACTGTAGAAGCTGGCTGGCATAGAGCGGCGCGCGGTGTGGTTTTCAGTTTGGTCTGGTTGATCCGGTCCAAATTTAACAGGAAGCTTTTTTTTTCACGGAAACGATGAACCGGTACGTACGACTTTGCGGTGGCAAAGCGTGTAATATGCCTAGCGTTGTAGGGGTAGAATTGGAAAAATAAATGACGTACCATACCATCACCACGGGTTGCAATATTATAGTTTGAGAGACAATTTGCTACCCGCATGGGTAGCTACACACCCATGCGTTATACGGAGATGCAAGCCGTATGTATCCGTTTTAGCTTGTTTTCCTAGTAAAACACGCATATTTGGTGTACAAAACTGGTTTCGGAATTTTCTAAAAAATATTTTTTGGTCGTTATTTTTAGCTTTTTCTCATAGTTGACTTTTTTGTTGACTTTTGGGTCAAACTTTACTAAAAAAATCACAGCGGATGGAAAAAAATTCAAAAAAAATTCAAAATTTTTAATAATTCTATCAACTATACTAGTGACATCCCCCTTGTCTACTTGAGAAATCCCATTTTTACCGTTGCATATACGTTTCGGTCAAACTTAGTGTGTGTAGCTACCCATGGGGGTAGCAAGTCTTTTCCGATTATAGTTTAGATAGGCACATCGTATTACAAGTGAAGGGGGGCAAGAGAGAGGAGAAGGAGATTACAAGTCAGAGCGGATCAGGGGGGATCAAAGTCTGCACACCAATTTATCAACTTGCATTTAACTACAGCTGAGCGGCAGCGGTTGGACCAAAGCCGAACATCCTCCATGCATCGCCGAACAACCACTGGGAGTGGCTCGTCGGAGTTGTTGAAGATGAGCGAGTTTCGGCGTTTCCATCCAGAGAATCGCTATGAAGATGGTAGCATTGAAGTAGTGAAAGGACACGAATGTCGCCTAGAGGGGGGGGGGTGAATAGGCGATTTAAAATTATTTCGGTTAAGGCTTGAATAAATGCGGAATAAAACTAACGTTTAATTTATCAAGCCAAAACCTAATCTAGCTAGGTTTACCTAAGTGCACCAACAACTTATGCTAAGCAATATAATCAACTAGGTGATAGCAAGATATATAACTTTATCTCTATGGCTATCACAAAGTAAATAGCATAAGTAAGAAACTCGGATATAGAAATACCGAGGCACTTGGAGATGATGATTTATCCCGAAGTTCACTTCCTAATGGAAGCTACTCTCCGTTGGAGCGGCGCGGTGTTCACCAATGTGAAACACCGAGTAGCCTTGATATGGCACACCGTATCTCCGTTGTGTCTTACCACCAATGTGGCGAGGCACTTGTCACTATGTTGCCGTTGAGGTTGACAACTAGAACCTTTACAAGGATGAAGCTCACTCCACAAGTTGGAGGGTCTTCACCAAATGCACCGAGCCGCCAAGACTCGATGCCCAAGGCCGGGGCACACACCACAACTCAATTGATGGCTCCCGGCAATGTCTTCGTAGCTACCAAAGCTCCGAGACGAACAAGGTTGAGCCACACTCCACAATTGGAGGCTCTCAACAAATCCCGTGAGCCACCAAGACTCCGAGAAATCAACAACCGTCTAGGGTACCAACGTGCCCTAGAGGAACAAGCTCTAGGGCACCCAAGCACCCAATAGTAACAAGCTTCTCAACTTCACTTTCCACAAATCACCGTGGAGAACTCAAACCGATGCAACTAATGCAATGGCAAGAACACACTAAGTGGTCAAGTTCTTCCAACCCGAATCCAACCAAAGCAACTAATGCTTGGGAGGGATTTGAGAGGAAGAACAAGGAGAAACACCAAGAAACTCCAAAGATCTAGATCCAAAGTGTTCCCCTCACTTAGAGGAGAAATCGATCGGTGGAAACGCGGATCTAGACCTCCTCTCTCTTTTCCTCAAAAACTAGCAAGAACTATTGGAGGGATTGAGAGATAGCCAAGCTCAAGAGGGTCAACAATGGAGGGGAAAAATAGCTCAAGAAGTTGGCAAAGGTTGGGGATGAAATGGGGAAGAAGACCCCTTAAAAAGGGAAGACAAAATATGGCCGTTAGGCCAAATTTCGGGCAGCCGGAGGAGGGAGGCCGGCCTGGCCCGGCCATCATGGCCGGCCATGCAACTGAGAAGGCCCGGCCATGCCCCGGCCATCCCCCGGCCATGCTGGGCAGGTCGTTTCCCTTTTTTTTCTTTCTTTCTTTTCTTTTCTTTTTCTGTCTAGAAAATGTCCGATGCCGGAAATGCAATAACTTTTGTATCCGGACTCCGTTTTCGATAATCTTGGACTCGTTGGAATCACCACAACAAGCACTACAAGATTATGCAGAAAAACATCATAGTCCAATAATATATTATAATAGAAAATGAGTAAAGGTTAAACCTCTTTCTTGCAAACCGGAACCGTCATATCTTTTGCAAATGAAGTCCGGAAGAGGTGAAACCAATTTTGTTGGAAAGAGGATGATAGTAGCTATCCTTGGAAATATTTGAAAACAATTAAGAGATAAATTCTCAACACATGTATGTGTGGATAATTTCTCAAGGACAAACTGACAATATTTTTTATATCGAAAACGCAATGGAAGACGCATATGAAAACCGATTTCGATGAGCTTAGCCTTGTCATGACAAGCACGACAACCACCAAGACCACACCATGATAAGAGAAGAATAAGAACCAATAAATATGATGCCAATGATGCAAAGGTTTGAGCTCTCTACGACCGATACGCTAAAGCTCACTTGAGAGCCCCTCTTGATAGTACGGTTAGCTATCCTAAAACCCGGTCTCCCAATTACACGGCGAGACCGGTAAAATAGAAACCCTATCAAGACCATACCTTTGCCTTGCGCATTCCACTTGAGCTAGATGATGACGATCTTGAGCTCCTCTCAAGTGGATCACCTTTCTTGATTACGCTCCGCTCGGTGAAGCCTCGCATATTGCTCCCCCATACACCAATATGGGAGAGACACTCTTTCGCATATCTTCACTTGCCCTTATCTTGTATGTTGATCAATTTGCACTTAGCCTTGATCAACATATAATCTTCTTCTTTTAACTTCGACTCCAACATATGGAGTTCAAGCATTCCATACGGACCAACACCTTATCTTGTATGTTGATCAACTTGCACTTAGCCTTGATCAACATATAATCTTCTTCTTTTAGCTTCGACTCCAACATATGGAGTTCAAGCATTCCATACGGACCAACACCTTATCTTGTATGTTGATCAACTTGCACTTAGCCTTGATCAACATATAATCTTCTTCTTTTAGCATCGACTCCAACATATGGAGTTCAAGCATTCCATACGGACCAACACTGCAAATATAACTCAAAGCACATATTAGTCCATAGAGATTGTCATTAATTACCAAAACAACATATGGGGCCAACCATGCTCTTTCAAGTAGGCGTCGACGTCGTCAGTCCAAAGGTCGGCGACATCATGCGTAGAAGGGATCCTGGCGAGGGAGAGAGCATCCCAAACCTCGACGGCGCGGGGGCAGCGGAGCAGTAGGTGATTGACATCTTCATCAAGGTCGCACGAGGGGCATCTCGGAGAGGGGGAGAGCTGATGGCAGAAGCGTCTCTCGTTCATGGGTATGTGGCATCGAAGAACCAGCCGGTTGAAGATTTGGCAAGTTCCAGGAGCCGCATTGCGCCAGATTGCCCTAGCTTGCACCCCAACCTGCACAACAATCTGTGTTTGCCTAAAGGAGTTGACATAGAAACATCTGTTAGAGAGCTTATTGTTAGTAAAACGACTAAGGCGTACATCAGACTCATTTTGGATAGCGACAAGATAGGAGAGGTCAAGTTCGAGGGCAGTCAGCTCGGCAGCAGTGACGGTCGTTAGACGAGGCCTGAGGTTCAAGAAACCAGAGCTCAAAATCGAAGAGACAGAACAATTGGGGCGAGTGTGATGAGAGAAGAAGGCAGGAAATTGTTCGGCAAGGAGGACAGAGCCATGCCACCAATCGAACCAGAACGAGGTGGTCGTGCCATCCCGAATCGAGACAATCAAGATGTCTCGGAAGGTAGGGAGAACGGCGACAATGCCTTTCCAGATGTTGGTATCCAAGTGGTGGTGGTCGCCAAGGTCGCGATGTTGGACCACCCATAGAAACGACGAAACCAGCAGGCCCAAGGGGCGGTCGTGTCGGAGTGTAGCTTGAAAAGGAATTTGGAAAGGAGATCCAAGTTTTTGTATGGTAGAGAAAGAACTCCGAGGCCACCAAGATCCTTTGGTTTGCACACTTCAGTCCAAGCCACTTTGCAGTGCCCCCGGAGCAATGATCCTCCCCCGTCCAGAGAAAGGCGCGACGCCGCTTATCAATCGCCTCAACGACACCAGCAGGGAGAATCCTAGCACCCATGGCATGGGCAAGAAGAGAATATAGGACGGAATTGACAAGTATAAGGCGACCACCGATAGGGAGAGAGCGCCCTCTCCAGTCGGAAAGGTACTTGTCACTCTTGCAGATGACAGGTGCGAAGTCTAGCGCACGAAATTTGTGAGTACAAAGGGGGAGGCCCAAATAGGTCTGCGGGAAAGAGGCAACCGGACAACTAAAGAGAGAGACCATCTCATTCGCAGTGTTAGCGTCCACCTTAATTGGGACAAAGGTGCTTTTGTGGAAGTTGATATCGAGACCTGTAGCAAGGGAGAAATCATGAAGTAGAGACTTGAGATTAGCAACATGTCCCGGAATAGCACGGAGAATAATGAGAGTGTCGTCCCGTATTGTAGGATGGGGCAGGGCAAATCATCGACCAAGGGGTGAAGCAAAAGCCCGTCACGGGAGGCTTGAAGAAGAAGCTGTTGTAAAATGTCCACAACGATGTCGAAGAGGAAAGGGGAAAGCGGATCCCCTTGCCGAAGCCCGTGGCGGCATTGGATCCAACGTCCCGGCACACCATTAAGAAGGACAGCGGTTTGACTGGACAAGTTGAGGTTCCTGACCCAAGCGCGCCATAGCTCAGGAAATCCTTTTGCTTCTAGGATGCGGTCAAGCGCGTCCCAACTGATCGAATCGAAGGCTTTGCGGAAGTATAACTTAAAGACAGCAGCGGGAGCGGAGCGCTTATGACAAGCTTGAACAATGTCAGCAGCATAGACAAAATTTTCGGCGATGGCTCTCCCGGAAATAAACCCCATTTGGTCAGGATGGACAAGGTTTGGCATCAGAGATTTTAAGCGGAGAGTGAGGAATTTTGTACTGATTTCAAGGCAACAGTTCTGAAGAGAGATAGGGCGGAAGTTGTCCGGTCGATTTGCACCAGCTTTCTTGGGGAGGAGCACGATGAAGGATTTATTGATTGGGCGGAGATCAGCCAGCGAGTGGAAGTCTTGAAGGACACACATAAGGTCGTTCTTGACTAGGTTCCAGTTTCGCTTAAAGAAAGCTAGACCGAAGCCATCAGGGCCGGGGCTAGAGGTGTCCTTCATGGAAAAAAGGGCAGTGCGGAGCTCATCTAAAGTAAAAGGGGAAACCAGGGAGGCAGCTTGGGTGGAGGAGAGAGAGGTGGAGGAGACAAGGGGAGGAAGTTCAAAACTGAAGGAGGAAGGACGGGGGGAGCCCAAAAGTTCACGGAAGAAGGAGTGGAGAATAAGAGCTTTTTGTGGGTGAGAGGAAACAGGGGATCCATCAGGCCCATCGAGAACTTTGATTTGATTCTTGCGTAGGCGCCCGGAGGCACAGAGATGGAAGTAGTGAGTATTTTCATTACCTAAAACACAGTGCTTGAGCTTCGCACGTTGTCGCCAATAAATAGCCTTGGAGGCGGTAAGACGGCTGATGGAGATTTTGGCAGAGAGACGACGGGCGGACTCAAGGGTTGAAGGAGTCTACGTTCCTCAAGATGATCCACAAGAGTGATGATCGCATGGCAGTTGGTGAGGTAAACGGAAGGAAGGCGGCGAGAACGAGCCCAAACCTTAGCCTCAGCACGAACACGTTTTAAACGAAGGCAAAGAAGCTGAACAGAGGGGAGGCCACGGTGGGTAGAGCTAACACTAGTCCAGGCAGAAGAGGTGAGAGAGGAGAAGGAGCTGTTATCAAGCCAAGTGTTCTCAAGGCGGAAAATAGTGGTGCGGGGCGCTTTGGAGGAGGCGTCAATGTTAAGGGGGACATGGTCGGAGGTGGGGCGAGGAGAAGAAGTGAGAGTGCTATCTGGAAGGGCCATGCTCCACTCGGTGTTGACAAAGAAGTGGTCGAGCCTGGCCAAGATCGGAGGACTTTGTTGATTTGACCAAGTATACTGGCGATCTAGCAGAGGAATTTCAAGGAGCCCGACAGAGTTTACGAAGTCGTTGAAAAGCGAGGCCTCTGTCGCATTAAAATTGTCGTTAGACTTGTCACGAGAAGACCGGATAAGGTTAAAGTCGCCAACAATTGCAACAGGACCAGAGAGAGTGGCAGCCAAGTTATGGAGCGATTCAAGGAATAGGGGTTTCATGTCGGCGGTACAAGGTACCATAGACGTTGATAACTGAGAAAGACAGATTGTCCAATTTGAAAGCGAAAGAGGCAGTAACCGAGAATTCATCAATCGAGTGAGAGGTAAGGTCAAGAATACGCGAGTCCCAGGCGGTGATAATTCCACCCGAAGCGCCAACGGAGGGTTTAAAAACAAACGAGCGAAGGTGAGGTGGGAGAAAGGAGGAGGCAGTAAAAGACGAGATCGAAGAGAGCTTCGATTCTTGGATACAAAGGATCGAGGGGGAGATATTGTCAAGCGCGGCATGAACATCATCTTTTTTACACGATCACCCAAGCCACGGGTGTTCCAGGATGAGAGGCGGATTTTAATAATCATAGCGACGCCGAGATCGCCGAGTTGGTGCCCGGAGTAGCAGACGCGCCGGCGAGCTGGAGGTCGCAGGCAGCAGCAAGGGCGAGGACGTCCATGTCGAGCAGGGGCCCGCCCATTTCGTTAGCAACAGCGATGAGATCCTCCACCGGAAGCACACCTCTTAGAGCAACGTCCGCAGCACCCGAGCCCTCGAGGCGGTTCTTCTTGCGGGAGGCAGCGCGGTCGAGGGTGGAGACATAGTGAGATTCCTCCAATTTAACAAGACGGACACTGAGCCGACGTCCAGAGGCCGCAGGAGCCCCAGGATCGAGGGTAGGGAGGTGGGCCAGCTCAACAGAGGGGTTCAGGGGCGCGTCCTCGGCGAGAGGCGGAGCAGCAACGACGGTGGGGCCCATGATATTCTCGGGCAAATAGCTCAGGTGCGACGTTTTTGCACGCTATTCACTGGAGAACGACGTCGTTCGTTGTAATAGCTCTGCTACGACATCTCTGTGAGCAAAAATAGCCCAGGCACAACATGGCCCTTAAGCGCAACCACCGTCAGGATTAGGGGTGGGACCCACTCGGATTAGTGGAGCCGGGTGGGACCCACTTCAGCGTGGGCCCAGACTGTAGCGACGACGGTTAAACCGTTTTCCCCTTTTGCGCGCATCCTCCCTCTTCTTCTCCGGCGACGAAGCACGTAACGCCGGCGAGCTCCGATTCAGTCAATAACAGATAATGACGGGCATTCAACCGAACTCAAATAACACACAGACAACCAAACATAGTAGATAATTATAGTACTATTATACACGGAGTAGTTTTAACGGCGACTCGTCGGAGCAAAAGCCGCACGGGCACTAGATCTTAGATATTACAAAGGAGGACGGAGTAGTCCATCAACTGCAGCTCCTACCCCTACATCGATCCATCCAAAAATGGGCTCACCTGAGCCCCAGGGGTGCTGCGGCGACGAGGCGGCGGCGCCGCTTAGCCGGAGTGAGAGTCGGAGTCAAAGTCGGAGTCGGAGTCGGTTGCGCCCCATGGGATGTCGGCCTTGGATTCCTCGATGGCTTGGCGGTACTCGTACTCGTAGAGCTTCCTCTTCATCTCCCGGTCGGCCTCGATCTGCTTCTGCTCGTCCTTGGTGCGCTCCATCAGCTCGGCGGTGACCCAGTCGAGGTCGACGAAGTCCCCCGGCAGATACCCGCACCCGGCGCGCGGTGCCGCACCCTGCTGCTCCTCCTCCTCCCTCTTCGGCGGCGGCAGCGGTGCTCGTGCGATGGCGGAGCTCCCCGCGCCAGAGGAGCTCCCCGTGCCTCTCCCCACTGCTGCCATCTCCATCTGGCGGTCGTACTCCACCACTACGCGCTTGAAAGAACAACTATGCCCGAGATGTCGCCTAGAGGGGGGGGTGAATAGGCGATTAAAACTTTTTCTATTTAGGGGCTTGATAAATGCGGAATAAAACTATGTGTTTAAATTAACAAGCCAACAACCTAATATTCTAGGTTCACCTATGTGCACCAAAAACTTATGCTAAGCAATTCAAGCAACAAGGTGATAGCAAGATAGGAACTTGAAGCACGAAGGCTATCACAATGTAAATTGCATAAGTAAAAGCTCGGGTATAGAAATAACCGAGGCACGCGGAGACGAGGATGTATTCCCGAGTTCCTCCTTGTTAAGGGAGTACGTCTCGTTGGAGGGGTGTGAGCTCGCCACAAGAGGCCTACTCAAGATGCCACAAAGGCCTCACCCTATTCTCCGATGAACCTCACCCAAGAGATTGGTTCACCTTCCACTAACGGAATCCTTCAAGGCGGATTCCGGAGCCCTTTACAACTCTTCTTGGGGCACACACCCACAACTCAATTGGGGGCTCCCAAACTCGTGCCGAAGCTTCACAACTCGAAGGCTTCGCGGCACCTCCAACCGTCTAGGGTACACAATGCACCCAAGAGGCACAAAGCTCTTAGGAACACAATGCACCCAAGAGTAACAAGCTTCTCAACGTCGATCTTCACGTATCACCATAGGGAGAGCAACCCGATGCAACAAATGCAAGAGGCAAGAACACACAAAGTGGTCAAGTCCTTCACTCCCAAATTCCAACCAAGCAACAAATGCTTTGGGGGGAATAGGAGAGGAAGAACAAAGGGGATGAACACAAAGCAACCCAAAATCTAGATCTACAAGGTTCTCCTCACTTAGAAGAGATTTTGATTGGTGGAATGGTAGATCTAGATCTCCTCTCTTGAAACCCTAAATTTGGGCAAGAATCATTGGAGGGGAAGAGAGGAATCAAGCTCACAAAGATTAGAACAAAGTGGAAGAGTAAGAACAAGTGAGCAAGGTGTGTAACCAGGTTTTGTGGGGAGGAGGAGGCTTTTTATAGCCTCCCCCAAAAACTAGCCGTTGGGGCCTTTTCAGGCCGGAGAATCCGGACCAAGTGGCCGGAGACTCCGGTCTGACCGGGCAAGTGGAGGAACGGAGATTCCGGTCATTGGGGCCGGAGACTCCGGGCACCCTCCGGGGATGCTCCGGACTACCAACAGAGCGGCACCACACAGGAGCAAAACAGCCGGAAAAAGCACAGGGCCGGAGATTCCGGGTCCCTTGGGCCGGAGACTCCGGTGGGGCCGGAGACTCCGCCCCATCTCCGGGGTACCTCCGGACCGAGACCAGAGACGCACCACACACATCCATTCGGCAGCGAAAAATAGGGGGGCGGAGACTCCGGGTCCTCTGGACCGGAGACTCCGGTGTGACCGGAGACTCCGGACCATCTCCGGGGTAGATCCACACAGAAAAGCAAAACCCATAACTTTTGCAAATGAACTCCGTTTTCGATAATCTTGGACTCGTTGGAATCGTCACAATGAGCACAACAAGATTATGCAGAGAAACATCATAGTACAACAAAAATATTATAACACCAAATGGGAAAAGATGAAAGCCCTTTTTCGCAAACCGAAAAGCCGTTTCTTTTGCAATTGAAGTCCAAATGACATGAAACCAATTTTGTTGGAAAGAGGACGACAAAAGCAACCTTTGAAAAAGGCAAACAAGCAAAGGAGATTTTGCAAAGTGTTGGAAAGGTGAAACTTTCCAAACGGATGAACCGGCAAAATTTCCAATACCGAAAACGCAATTGAAGACGCATAAGCAACCCGTTTTCGGTGATCTTAGCTTTGTCATGACAAGCACGACAAGCACCAAGACCACACCACGATAAGAGACAAATAGAATCAATGAAGATGATTGTAAGGATGCAAGGATGCAAAGGTTGGATCTCTCCACGAACGATACGATCACGATACTCGGTCGAGAGCCCCTCTTGATAGTACGGCTATCTACCCTATAACCCGGTCTCTCAACTAACATCATGAGACCGGTAAAATAAAACCCTACCAAGATCATACCTTTGCCTTGCGCATTAATCCACTTGAGGTCGATGGAGACGATCTTCATCTCCTCAAGGCGAACCATCTCTGTCGTGGATATGGGACACGGGTACCCGCAAGGAGTACTAACGAGGCCCATCAGGAGGAAGCCCAGCAAGCCGACTCCAGTCATAATAGGATAAGGACTCACCTTTCCAACTTGTAATAGATTAGCCGAGTTCTAAAAGGACTCTACCTGTAACCCGGCCCTGCACCTTTATAAGGAGGAGCCAGGAGTACCAAGAGATACAACTTAGAGGATCAGACAGATCTAAACAAGAGGAGCCGCCTCATCGGCGACTTCCACCATGAGAGGAATAAGACCTAGCCACAAACAGCACGTAGGGATATTACCGGATGATGTTTCCCGGGTCCCGAAGCTGTATAAATCTTGTCTCCCGTGTCGTTCGTCCACTAACCCACATCGATGATGCCCGCGCGTACATAGTCCCGTATCTTCACCGTTGATCTAAACCATCGACATTGGCGCCCACCGTGGGGCGAAGTGCGCGTGGATTCACAATTCGATGGGTCCATCTTCATCAACGACGACGGCGAGTTCATCACCGCATCGGTCAAGCGACTCGGATGCATCAAGTTCTTCATCAACATGGCCGTGGGGGCTCGACATCAACTTTTATCCCTCGCGATCATCTCGGAGATTTTTGTCAAGCAACTCGTAAATCTACAAGTCTTCATCAACAGACGCAAGTTTCGCTCCGATCAATCATCACGATGCCTACAGCATCAAAGCCGACTTCCACGCCCGCGCCGGCTTTCACCGTCCTGGCTGACTTCCGTGTCCGCGCCGGCCTCCAGTGTCCTGGCCAAACTCCACGTTCGCGTAGCGTTCTGCCACAACCGCGACTTGGATCCAAAGGTGCTGGTTACGCTTCTCTTGTTCGACGCGGATACGGAACTTGCTTGAAGAAACCAGAAAAGAAAAGGAGCCGCCGGCAACTAGTATGGAATACTACTTGGACTCGCATGAGGATCGAACGAAGAAAAGAAAAGAAAAATCCAAGCCGGATCCAACTAGTACTACACACGGATCAGGGAGATCGATTAAAGAATCAAGGAAAGAAAGGAAGAGAAGTCGGATGCAATCGGAACTCATACAAATCATTATGAAGCAAGGTTACATACGCAGCCAGTTTGGTTCATATTCCAAGGAGGAAGCAATGACTCAATAGCTAAATACGCTACGTGGAAACCAAGTTCAAGTCGGAAGAAGAAAAAAAATATAGAGTAATCAGGTGGCTAGCTTGCATGAACATCACACGTGAAAAGAAGAAAAGAAAACTGGGTGCTACTAGAACTCGGAACATCGCGTGCAACGCCGACTCCTGTGATCGAGTTCCTTCATCTGCGGACTCATAAGCGTCATCAACACAGAAGCAAAAAACAAGCTAAGTTGTCTTTGTATTTAAATTTCATATTTTATTTTTCCAATCAGCTATATAAAGTCAGCCCCTTTTAAGTTAATTCCGGGTTAATTCCGAGAGCTATATATCTGGCTTATGAAGAAATTGCAGAGATAATCCAGAAGATTACAAAGTAAGTTTTAAATAATGCAAGGGGGCTAATATAAGTTGAGTATCGTTGTTATCTCAGAAAATTTTAGGTGGCATATCAAATCAATTCTTGGTGGCTTAATATAGCCAAGTCTCAAAGTTGGGGTTTTTAAACCCGCCATGGATTTCTAAAAAGTCGAGCTCTCAAATAGCTCGCACCAAATTTATTTAAAGTCGGGCTATCCTTTGCTCGCAACGGATTTCTCAAAAGTCGAGCTATTGCTTGCACCGGATTTCTCAAAGTCGAGCTATCTATTGCTCGCAACAGATTTTTCAAAGTTGAGCTATCTATTGCTCGCAACGGATTTATCAAAGTCGAGATATCTAATGCTCACAATATTGTAAGAAACAGCCCAGAGAGCTGAAAGTCCCACCAAGTTAGAAGCAGCCCAGAAAGCTGAAAGTCCTACCAAGTTAGAATGAGCCCAGAGAGCTCTGCAATACCAATGAGCCCAGAGAGCTCTGTAACACCAACGAGCCCAGAGAGCTCCGCAATACCAACGAGCCCAGAGAGCTCCGCAATACCAACGAGCCCAGAGAGCTCCGTAATACCAACGAGCCCAGAGAGCTCTGATTATTATGATCAAGGGGATAAAGCCGGCTTCTCTACAGTAAGAGTTTTGCCGAGACACCCAGTAAGTGCGTCTTTATTAACTTTGATAATTAGGTCCTTGGGGGCTTGTCTTTCAGGAAAAAGCCAAGCTTTAGACTCATTGACCTGGCTCAGATGCCAACTTATCCTTAGTTTTATCTGGTAAGTCAGATGCGACCTGTACAACAAACTGGTTGCTAATTAGCAAAGACCGGGCAGGGCCTACTTATTCATCAGTATAAAACTAAGAAGGGTTATAAGAACCAAATCAGCTCAAGCCTCAATCAAGTTCAAAAAGTTTTAAGCTCCGAGTTGCTGCAGGCAAGCAACCCAGCACTTGGGGGCTACATGTTATCAGGTTTTCAGTATAAGTCAAAGGGAATACAGAGTTGGAAGCTCCAAGTTGTCGCAGGCCAACAACCCGGCGCTCGGGGGCTACTCACGGATCAGGTTTTTCTACAAGTTAAATAACAATCAAGTTTAAAAAGTTTTTATCTCCAAATTGTCGCAGGTTAACAACCCGGCACTCGGGGGCTACATCATCTGAAAGTCATGAGGTATACATCAAGGAGTCCCGAGTCGTCGCAGGCAAACAACCCGGCACTCGGGGGCTACATCATGTGAAGTTATGAGTCATCAATACAAGCTCCAAGCCGTCACAAGTTAACAACTCGGCGCTTGGGGGCTACATATATACCGGTGTAAACAAGCTCGAGCAAAGTCATACATCTCGTCAAGAGGACTCGAAGAAAAATTCCGAGTCACTTCAGCACAAGTCGGCAGTAGAAGCCGGCATTAACAAGTCGGCAGGAGAAGCCGGCATTAACAAGTCGGCAAGAGAAGCCGGCATTAACAAGTCGGCAGGAGAAGCCGGCATTAACAAGTCGGCAAGAGAAGCCGGCATTAACAAGTCGACCGGAGAAGTCGGCATTAACGAGTCGGCAGGAGAAGCCGGCATCGACGACTCGGCAAGCGAAGCCGGCATCGACGACTCGGCAACGCCTACATCGACAACTCGGAAAAATCTACAACGACAACCCGGCAACATCTACATCGACAACCCGGCAAAGTCTACATCGACAACTCGGCAAATGCTGAAGCCGGGTTCCGCGACATCATCGACATCTACAACTCGGCAAAGCGCTACATCAACAAGCCGGCAAAGAACCCGGCACGGACTCTGTGTCCCATTTCTTCAACAGATCAAGACCTTCCGCATGACTCTACAAGTCACCCGAAAGCTCGGGGGCTACTGTCGTGGATATGGGACACAGGTACCCGCAAGGAGTACTAACGAGGCCCATCAGGAGGAAGCCCAGCAAGCCGACTCCAGTCATAATAGGATAAGGACTCACCTTTCCAACTTGTAATAGATTAGCCGAGTCCTAAAAGGACTCTACCTGTAACCCGGCCCTCCACCTTTATAAGGAGGAGCTAGGAGTACCAAGACATACAACTTAGAGGATCAGACAGATCTAGACAAGAGGAGCCGCCTCATCGGCGACTTCCACCATGAGAGGAATAAGACCTAGCCACAAACAGCACGTAGGGATATTACCGGATGATGTTTCCCGGGTCCCGAAGCTGTATAAATCTTGTCTCCCGTGTCGTTCGTCCACTAACCCACATCGACGATGCCCGCGCATACATAGTCCCGTATCTTCACCGTTGATCTAGACCATCGACAATCTCCTTGATTGCGCTTCGCTTGGTGAAGATTCACATGGCTCCCCCATACACCAAGATGGGAGGAGCACCTCTTCGGCATATCTTCACTTGGCCTTTATCTTGATGACGAATACCTTGGCCTTGATCAACAAATGAACTTCTTCCCTTAACCTTGACTCCAACACATGGAGAACAAGCAAGACCTTGACTCCAACAAATGGAGACAAGCAAGCTAATGGACACCTACAAATATAGCTCAATGCAAATATTAGTCCATCGAGATTGTCATTAATTACCAAAACTATGCATGGGGGCAACCATGCACTTTCAATCTCCCCCATTTTGGTAATTGATGACAATCCCGTTCAAGAGGGTTTATATAAGGAAAAGAGCATCCTTGCATGACAAACAAGCAAGAATGCAAAGCGCATTAAAGGCAAATGCAACAAAAGCATAAAACCCAAATTCCCTTAAACCCTCTAAACTTCTCCCCCATTGGCATCGATTGCCGAAATGGGAAGAAAAATTTAGAGAGCCAATATAATAAGAGTTCCTCCATAAAGGTGTGCATTTCTCAAGATATGAGTGAAATCAAATGCACTTATTCATTGACGAATAATTAGAGGAAATCAAACTATATTGAGGATCCAAAGATTGCAAAAAGATAAAATCATTTTAAACATCTCCACTAAGGAGCAAAGCAACGAAAAGATCCAAAGCAAGAGTTCCAAATAAAAATGGAGAAGCTCCCCAATGTTCATGCACAAAATGAAGAGTGCACAAATATGGTATCCTCACTCCCCCAAAGTCATCTAGAACACGCAACAAGTGCAAGAGTGCATAATGCAAAAGCAAATCATAGCACTTGCACCAAAGATGTGGTTGAGCCACAAAAAGATACCAATTTTCAAAACTTCATCATAAGATAGGCCCAACCGAGATAAAAAGATCTTTTAAAGAGATATGTTCACAAGCTTAGGGATACCAATTGGAAACTAAAACCAATTGAAAATGCCAAAAGCTAGTGAGATCATTTAGCCAATGAAAAATCAACATGCTCACCATGGTAGGCATGAAGTGAAAGATCTTCAACAAATACATGAGTGTGAAAAAAAACAATAAACAATAAGACAAGCACTCATGAGACAAATTTGGAACCACCAAAGAATTATCGATGAAAAACAAGGTGGCTCAAAAGAATTAGGATACCAACTAAAAGGTGACCTCTCTCATATGTATAGGTTTCGAATTGGACAAACCATTGAAGATATACATCCGCAAAGAAACATATACATACAAAATGGTTCGGGAAAAAGAGAACGAGGTATCCAAAAGGAAGTCATAAACATACAAATGAGATTGTTGCTTAAAAGCATAGCACATAGCTCAATTTTATCTCATTGTATATAAATGAACTTCAAATATATCAAATGCATCACACATATCACTAAGGGAACAAGAGATAGTATAGATGCTTTGAAATAGGCAACAAGTATCACAAGAAAATAATATCAATTGAAGAAAAGGTTTTTTGCAAATTCATCACACATATCACAAAGATATATTAAGTGAAGAAAAAGGCCAAAACCACAACAATTGCATATAAGAGCATTCATGCCAAAAGAGAACCTACACAAGGTTGGATATTAGAAAATTATGCATGGGATAGATACTTGTTACCGAGATGACATTGGTGATGAAGATGATGCGATTTGGTTTGACATCAAAGCTTGACTCCGACAATCACATGGTGAGAACACCTTCCTTATGAATGAGGCAAGCATCCAATGCATCTCCATTGTACCTAAAACAAAATTAGAGTACAAAATGGTTCCCAAAATCATTGGGTTCCATAGTAGTTAGATCAACTACAATATATAGGAAACATTCCACATAAATATGTGCATATGGATATGAAATTGAATTTCATGCACATCTTAGCCAATTTAGGATTTGGTGGAGTATCCCCTATATATTGGATCAAGAAAGATAAGCATGCTAAAATAATATAAATTAGTAACCGAGCATGCAAAGGCTTTCTAAAACCAAAGAGATACAATTTGGACAAAACACCAAGTCAACCAAGAAGAGAGCACACCAAAGTGTGACACACAAGGGTTGTCCAAATTATATCAAAATCGAAATCAACACATGATTGAGAAAAATCAAATCAACACATGATTGATTCCAAAACACATCAACACATGAAGTGTGATATCAATAGGAATCAAATCAAACAACACATGATCGATAAGACACCAATTGAAAATAAGATACCAATTAAAACAAAAAATATCAACTAGGAGAAAAGATACCAAGAAGAGGGTGATACTTGACCGAAATCAAGTAAAGTTAAAATAAGGCAAAAGGTATCAAGACTCCTACAATAAATATCAATTGGAACAAATATCTATGGAGGAGATATTAAATTCCAATTAATACCAATTGAAGGTGCCAACACAAGATAAAGAATCAAATGCCAATTGAGAGGATCAAAAATTGATAGAAAGAATAGTGTTCTAAATAAAAAGGAATGCTCCCCCAAGATTAATGCATTATCTTAGATATTTGCATTTGAATACAAAATGCATGCACAAGGGATCATTACTCTCCATATTTTATCTAAAACACTAAACACTACCGATTGAAAGATAGGATCCATTCAAAAGGCAAGGAAGGCAATAGATAAAGCAAATCAACGCAAGAGCCAATGTGAAGATGGTCTACAAAATCCACCACAATTACTAGTATCACTTGTCATGGACAAGGAGTATATAGAGATATTTCTCGGTGGTATAAAGGAATGATGTACAAGACCAACTTCACCACAAACTAGCAAATGGCAAAAGATAGGAATTAAAACACCATTTTTTAAAGACGTTTGTTGGTAGTTTCAATTATTCGAACCAACCGGCAAAGCCATGGTTAGAATAAAAGGAAACAAATGGTTTCTCACATAATATATGGGAATGCATATTAGAGAAAAACCACACCAAGCAACCTCACACAAACAAGAACCAAAGGGTAACCACAAAGGAAAAATGGAACTTGTTTGAGTAAACATGCCACATAGGAAATGGATAATGTACAATATCAACTCTAAGTGGCAAACCTCAAATGTTCACATTTTTATGGGATTGTAATATGCACATAGCTTATTACTCCCCCATAATGTGATAATTCATTTTATTTTTAAACAAGAGGCAAATAAAACCAACTAGAGAAATTAATGGACATTATAGAATTTGAATTTCTCATGAATATGACATACCACATAGTAGCTAGATAATATTGAAATATCAATATTAGGTGGTGTGCCTCATGTGTACACATTTTTAGGTTTGTGATGTGCACAAAGCACATCACTCCCCCAAAATGGGATAGTCCATTAATATCTCAAAGAGCCAAATGAAATCCACACAAGATTCAATAAAGCTCAACACAAAGTTACACATACATGATACACAACTATCTTACATAATCTTGAGTAACAAGACAAGTAGGAAGGTAGCATATCACATACAAGCACATGCTAGGAACAAAACTAACACATGCAAGGGAGCAAGCAACTTTCAATGTATATATGAGTTAAATACATGTTACCGCAAGGAGGAAGCATTGGATATGAGATAGATATGTGATAATCCAATTGACTTGGCTTGAGAAATAAACCCATGAAGATCCCTTAATTCTTCAAAAATAGCCAAGTCACCAATGTCCTCCACTATCACCTATTGATCAAGTTGAAGCTTGTTGGTCCCCAACCAAGTTGGGTCCTAAGAGGTTAGTCACAATAGGCTTGGGAACCCAAATGGTGCTTTTCTTGACACCACTTTGAGCTCCCACATATTTGGCAAACACATTGCCAACTCTATCCTTCCCAAGAGAGTAAACATCATCAATTATGATAGGGTTGGATGAGGTACCGTTAGTGCATGAAGAAGCAAAATGACCTTTGCCACGGCAAAGGTAGCAACACCGACTCTTCTCTTTCTTCTTCCTAGGCTCCTTAACTTGAGGAGCATTGGCTTGAGTCTTCTTAGGAGGTGGCCGTTGTTCAACTCGTGGTTGAGCACGAGATTGAACAAGAGGCCGCTTCCCTAGTTGCTTCTCACTAAGAGACATCTTCTTCTTCATTGGGCAATCCCGGACATGGTGCCCTTCAACCTTGCACTTGAAGCAAGTGATCTTGGCCGGATTCTTGACTTGAACTTGGCCCTTATTCTTCTTCTCAACCTTGGACTTGATCTTGTTATTGGAGTTTAATCCAAGTCCACTCTTGTCATTGGGGGATTGTTGCACACTCAACATGTTGTCAAGTGCATGCTTCCCTTCATGACGCTTTTCCAAACCTTTCTTCATAGAATTGGCTTGGGCCTTGAGCTCTCCTCTTTTCTCTACATGGTTAGTGACAACACAAGTACTAGAGGAGGTAGATGCATCATTGTTAGAGCAACAAGGCAAGGCAAGTAATTCATCACATGATGTACCAACATTCTTAGTGGATGAACTACTAAGACTAGCACATGACAATATAGCATTGTTAATTAAGGTTGTGCTAATATCGACATGAGGCTCACTTGATGTTACCTTTGTAGTGATGGCCTCATGAGCTAACTTAAGACAAGCATAGGATGCTAGAAGATCATCATTGGAGCTAGATAACTTTTTATGATTTTCTTCCAACTCCCTATACTTGCTAGTTAGCAACTCAAGTTGAGCCCTTAGCTCAACATTCTCCTTCAAAGTAGATGCTTCACAAGAAATTGAGTTAGTAGCACAAGAATCATTGACCTTAGGGATGGAAGAAGAAATCTTAGCAAGCTCTTCATTTAATTTAGCATTTTTATTTTTCGTGACCTTATATTTAGCAATGGCATGGTCACGTTCTTTAATGATTTTAGCAAATATTTCATTATGAGACTCCTCGATAGAATCTAGTTTCTCCTCAAGAGAAGCACGAGTCTCTTGCTCTTCCTCAAGAGCATCTTCTAACGATGCTTTTTCCATAGCATCATCTCTTTCGATCTTACCCTTTTCTTCAAGGATTGCTTCCAAGGCCTCAATAGTTTCCCCACGCTCAATAAGAGTGCTCATGATTTCAAAGAGGTTAGCTTGGGCACTTTTATTACTAGGAAGGGCTTTGAGAATCATTAGACCTTTATTTTGAAGAAGGGCATTAACTTTTTCCATATCATCTTCTTCATCATTATTATCATTATTATCATCATTGTCATTACTAGAAGAAGATTTAGCCATGAGACAATGAGAGGTGGATGAAGAAGAATAATTAATTTTTGAACTACTCAAGTTCAAATCTTGTTCCACAATTAATTGGGTTTCCTCTACATTAATATTCATGCAAGAGTAGAGGGAACACAAGCATTTTTATCATTGGAACAAGATAAAGCAAGCATATCATCGTTAGATTTATCTAAGCAATTTTTGGATGATATACAAGGACTATCAACACTAGCATGTATGACATTAGGAGTGCTAGAAGAGTTTAAGTCCAAAGATGAGGCATTGCAACAAGCTAGAGATAAAAGATTATCAAAGAATAGCTCACTATCAATATTGCAAGACCTATCACTACTCACCATCACATTGGATTGTGGCTTACCACATTTTGGTGAAGTAGACGAAGATGAGAACTCATCACGGCCGGAGGTGGAGGGAGAACAATCATCCACAATAATGTTGGACAATCCATATTTTTCTTGAAGCTTGGTCCAAAGATCATGAGCATCCCGGAGAGGCATGATTGACTCGAAAATTACTACACTCACAAACTTGCAAAACTCATTAGATGCTAGAGCATCTAGATATAAGTTTTTCTCATCCTCTAAAGTCGTACTTTCGTAATCCTTCGGAGGAGAAAAACCTATATCTAAGATACGCTCTATATTGGGGTCCAAGACCCGTAAGTGATTAAGCATATGAGTTTTCCAAACATTAAAATTTGAGCCGTTAAATCTAAACAAGGAATTGTGCACTAAATCCCTAGACGACATCTTTACTCTCTAGGCGGTAAAGCCAAACAAGAGAGACGAGGCTCTGATACCAATTGAAAGAACAACTATGCCCGAGATGTCGCCTAGAGGGGGGGGGGGTGAATAGGTGATTAAAACTTTTCTATTTAGGGGCTTGATAATTGCGGAATAAAACTATGTGTTTAAATTAACAAGCCAACAACCTAATATTCTAGGTTCACCTATGTGCACCAAAAACTTATGCTAAGCAATTCAAGCAACAAGGTGATAGCAAGATAGGAACTTCAAGCACGAAGGCTATCACAATGTAAATTGCATAAGTAAAAGCTCGGGTATAGAAATAACCGAGGCACGCGGAGACGAGGATGTATTCCCGAGTTCCTCCTTGTTAAGGGAGTACGTCTCGTTGGAGGGGTGTGAGCTCGCCACAAGAGGCCTACTCAAGATGCCACAAAGGCCTCACCCTATTCTCCGATGAACCTCACCCAAGGGATTGGTTCACCTTCCACTAACGGAATCCTTCAAGGCGGATTCCGGAGCCCTTTACAACTCTTCTTGGGGCACACACCCATAACTCAATTGGGGGCTCCCAAACTCGTGCCGAAGCTTCACAACTCGAAGGCTTCACGGCACCTCCAACCGTCTAGGGTACACAATGCACCCAAGAGGCACAAAGCTCTTAGGAACACAATGCACCCAAGAGTAACAAGCTTCTCAACGTCGATATTCATGTATCACCGTAGGGAGAGCAACCCGATGCAACAAATGCAAGAGGCAAGAACACACAAAGTGGTCAAGTCTTTCACTCCCAAATTCCAACCAAGCAACAAATGCTTTGGGGGGAATAGGAGAGGAAGAACAAAGGGGATGAACACAAAGCAACCCCAAATCTAGATCTACAAGGTTCTCCTCACTTAGAAGAGATTTTGATTGGTGGAATGGTAGATCTAGATCTCCTCTCTTGAAACCCTAAATTTGGGCAAGAATCATTGGAGGGGAAGAGAGGAATCAAGCTCACAAAGATTAGAACAAAGGGGAAGAGTAAGAACAAGTGAGCAAGGTGTGTAACCAGGTTTTTTTGGGGGGGGGGGGGGGGGGGGAAGGAGGCTTTTTATAGCCTCCCCCAAAAACTAGCCGTTGGGGCCTTTTCAGGCCGGAGACTCCGGACCAAGTGGCCGGAGACTCCGGTCTGGCTGGGCAAGTGGAGGAATGGAGATTCCGGTCATTGGGGCCGGAGACTCCGGCCAGGCCGGAGACTCCGGGCACCCTCCGGGGATGCTCCGGACTACCAACAGAGCGGCACCACACAGGAGCAAAATAGCCGGAAAAAGCACAGGCCCGGAGATTCCGGGTCCCTTGGGCCGGAGACTCCGGTGGGGCCGGAGACTCCGCCCCATCTTCGGGGTACCTCTGGACCGAGACCAGAGACGCACCACACACATCCATTCGGCAGCGAAAAATAGGGGGGTGGATTAGTAAATCGATTCATAACTGCCTTTCGAGCACAACCATTTCGAGCACAACCAATATATATTAGAACCCCCTTTACTTGCCGGAGCACTTCTTGGATCTGTCAATTATGTTATGGTCGGAGTCCTACTCATAGTGATCTGGTCGAATTGGGAGAAGCCGGAGACTCCGGGTCCTCTGGACCGGAGACTCCAGTGTGACCGGAGACTCCGGACCATCTCCGGGGTAGATCCACACAGAAAAGCAAAACCCATAACTTTTGCAAATGAACTCCGTTTTCGATAATCTTGGACTCGTTGGAATCGTCATAGTGAGCACAACAAGATTATGCAGAGAAACATCATAGTCAAACAAAAATATTATAACACCAAATAGGAAAAGATGAAAGCCCTTTTTCGCAAACCGAAAAGCCGTTTCTTTTGCAATTGAAGTCCAAATGACATGAAACCAATTTTGTTGGAAAGAGGACGACAAAAGCAACCTTTGAAAAAGGCAAACAAGCAAAGGAGATTTTGCAAAGTGTTGGAAAGGTGAAACTTTCCAAACGGATGAACCGGCAAAATCTCCAATACGGAAAACGCAATTGAAGACGCATAAGCAACCCGTTTTCGGTGATCTTAGCTTTGTCATGACAAGCACGACAAGCACGACAAGCACCAAGACCACACCACGATAAGAGACAAATAGAACCAATGAAGATGATTGTAAGGATGCAAGGATGCAAAGGTTTGATCTCTCCATGAACGATACGATCACGATACTCGGTCGAGAGCCCCTCTTGATAGTACGACTATCTACCCTATAACCCGGTCTCTCAACTAACATCATGAGACCGGTAAAATAAAACCCTACCAAGATCATACCTTTGCCTTGCGCATTAATCCACTTGAGGTCGATGGAGACGATCTTCATCTCCTCAAGGCGAACCATCTCCTTGATTGCGCTTCGCTTGGTAAAGATTCACATGGCTCCCCCATACACCAAGATGGGAGGAGCACCTCTTCGGCATATCTTCACTTGGCCTTTATCTTGATGATGAATACCTTGGCCTTGATCAACAAATGAACTTCTTCCCTTAACCTTGACTCCAACACATGGAGAACAAGCAAGACCTTGACTCCAACAAATGGAGACAAGCAAGCTAATGGACACCTACAAATATAGCTCAATGCAAATATTAGTCCATCAAGATTGTCATTAATTACCAAAACTATGCATGGGGGCAACCATGCACTTTCAGCACCGGGCGTAGGCAGGCGGCGCCTCCCGCCCCCAATTCGTGTACGCGCGCGCACCGCGCTTCCGACTGCCGTCGGAAGCAACCAGCTTAGCCCGTACGGGGTCAGCGGGCGCCGGACGCTTCTGCCTTTTCCGCTCCTCGTTGGATCCGTTTCCACGGCCGGAATGGCCGCCGCGCGAGCAGGAACCTCCAGGCCTCATCCTCGTCGCACGTCGGGGCTTGATCTGTGGCGGAGGGGCTGGATTGCGTGGTTTTGGTCGCCGGCGGCGAGAGTGGCGGCGATCTGGAGTGGAGTGATAATAGCTAGGGTACGACATTTGAGTGGATATATAGGGAGGGGAACGGGAGGCGGTCGGCTGGGCCGTGGCCTGAGAAAGGGCTGGGCCCAAAGTTGAAAGGCGCACCATGCATTTAATCAAGGAAAAAACATTAGCGGGCCAAATCCTGCTGCTGGGCCTAAAGTTAGCTTTTTTCCCTATGAGTGGCGCGGAACTGGGAGTGGACAATCAGAGCGCAGAATTGGGAGTGGCGCGGATCGGGGGGTTTCCTTCTGATCCAACCGTTCAGTAACCAGCAATCAACGGCTCTGAAGCAGGGGGGTTTCGGACGGGGTTTTCGGGGTTTAGGGTTAGCGTGGGTTTAGGGTTTCAGTGAGCTAGGGTTGAGCATAAGTAATTTAATAAAAATCAAATAAATATGAAACTTTCGTTCACTGTCTACTTATGCAACTACGTTGCTAAAAAAAATTAAAACTTGTTATATCCACAGTTAAATGAAAAACATTTACACAATTCAAGCTATCGATGGAATGAGCTAGGGTTGAGCACAACTAATTCAAAAAAATCAAAACAACATACAACCAGCGCACATGGTCTACTTATGTAACTAAGTTGCTATAAAAAATATAAAACTTGTTATATCCACATTTCAATTCCAACATTTACACGTTCACGATATCGATGGAATGAGCTAGGGTTGAGCATAAGTAATGTAAAAAAAATCAAATAAATATAAAACCAGCGCACATTGCTGTTTTACAAGACATAGTTATCAAAATAAATATAAATTTTGATTTTGAGTCGTTCAACGGTTTTGTGCAAAGTTTGACCAAACATTCAAACGAGCACAAATAATTCAAAAAACATAAAACCGGCGCACATAGTCATTTTACATGTCATAGTTATTAAAAAAATATAAACTTGGTATGTGAGTATTTTCATGAGAAATCCTTCACACAAATGACTTACCACGAACGAAGTTGCAGAGAGTTCAAGGAAGTGAGAGAGGGTTTGATGTTTTGAAAATTGAAAAAAATTGAAAAAATGACCAAAGCTTCATTTTGGTGTGACTAAGAATGACCCGGGCTTAGTTTTTCATTTTGGTACTTAAAACTTGTTTAAATGTTGGTCAAACTTGGGTTTGACCGATTTTGAAATAATCATAAAATATTAAAAAAACATCAAAAAAATGAAAATCCAGTGCACATGGTCTTAGTTTGTCATGTACTAACATCTCCAACTGATAAACAAGGTCTAGACACATATTAAACAAGAAATGCTTCAATATGGTGTGAAATCACACATCTCAAACTATGAACTCTCATGTGTGAAGAGAGGTGGTTTGTGATTTGCAACATGAAATTGTTCAAAACCTCACCAAACCTTCATTTTGGTGTGACTAAGAATGATCCATGCTTAGTTTTACATTTTGGTGTGTAAAACTTGTTTAAATGCTGATTTGGTTTGAGTTTGGCCGAATTTGAAATATTCATAAAATATTCAAAAAAAAACATCAAAAAAAAAATGCAAATCCAGTGCACATGGTCTTATTTTGTCATGTACTAACATATCCAACTGATAAACAAGGTCTAGACACATATTAAACAAGAAATGCTTCAATATGGTGTGAAATCACACATCTCAAACTATGAACTCTCATGTGTGAAGAGAGGTGGTTTCTGATTTGCAACATGAAATTGTCCAAAACCTCACCAAACCTTCATTTTGGTGTGACTAAGAATGATCCATGCTTAGTTTTCCATTTTGGTGTGTAAAACTTGTTTAAATGCTGATTTGGTTTGAGTTTGGCCGAATTTGAAATATTCATAAAATATTCAAAAAAACATCAAAAAAATGCAAATCCAGTGCACATGGTCTTATTTTGTCATGTACTAACATCTCCAACTGATAAACAAGGTCTAGACACATATTAAACAAGAAATGCTTCAATATGGTGTGAAATCACACATCTCAAACTATGAACTCTCATGTGTGAAGAGAGGTGGTTTGTGATTTGCAACATGAAATTGTCCAAAACCTCACCAAACCTTCATTTTGGTGTGACTAAGAATGATCCATGCTTAGTTTTCCATTTTGGTGTGTAAAACTTGTTTAAATGCTGATTTGGTTTGAGTTTTGCCGAATTTGAAATATTCATAAAATATTCAAAAAACATAAAAAAAAATGCAAATCCAGTGCACATGGTCTTATTTTGTCATGTACTAACATCTCCAACTGATAAACAAGGTCTAGACACATATTAAACAAGAAATGCTTCAATATGGTGTGAAATCACACATCTCAAACTATGAACTCTATAGTTTGAGTTGTGAGATTTCATACCATATTGAAGCATTTCTTGTTTTGAGTTAAAAAATTGTCTAGTACACTATATTAGTGCAATATATGTTAACCCTAGAGTTTGAGATCATTTGGAGAAGGTCGAAAAAATGACAAGATTAGAAATGGGGCTATTTGGGAGAACCGACAAGATTAGAAATGGGGCTGTTTGGGCTCATTTATAGCTCATTTTGGAGAACCGATGTAAAAAATGACAGGATTAGAAATGGGGATGACCAAGTTAGATCAACCTACTACATAATAGTATAAAATCATTGCAACATCCAAGTCTAGCACAAATAACATGTACATTTGAATTTTGGTTCAAAGTTGAATTCAAATATTCAAAGTTCAATCAAACTATATAAAAAATTCAAAAATTCAAAAGAATTTTTCCAAGTGTAATATTTTAATGGATGGGACAACTCACTATTATAGAAATTCTATAATAATGAGATGCCCGACCCACAAAGCTACTGGACTAGGACATATAATGTGCAACACCTAAATTGCGAGCAAGGGGATAGGGGACTCGAACTTAGGTGGGCAAAGGGAGCATCAACCCTTTGCCACTAGGCTTTGCCTCTGTTTGCGAAAAATCTACCACCATTAGAAGGTTAATATTTTCAAATGAAATCCTCCTCATTGCAACATCCAAGCCTAGCACAAATAACATTTACATTTGAATTGTAGTTCAAATTTGAATTCAAAAATTAGTATGAAATCATTGCAACATCCATGCCTAGGCTATGCCTCTGTTTGCGAAAAATCTACCACCATTTGGAGGTAATAGTTACAAATGTTTACATTTTGGTAACACTAGCAACACTAGCAATATTTAAATTTTGGTAAGTTAAATAAAAATTAAAGCATTTTGTCTATAGATGAAATAAGCCTCTACCTAGTTGACAATGTTTCAACTCTTTCAACTCGTTTTCAATCCGACGGCGTGCGAATGAAACAATCGGGCGTGCCCAGAGCACGCTCCCAAAGGTGTTCGACAGTGTGCATGCCATAATCTGACGGCGTGCGAATGCCACAAAGAACACTAAAACAAGGAACACAATAATTTACATTTTGTTTACAAGGTTTCACCCACAAAAACTAGGTTTCACCAACCGGAACGTGCCACGACACGTCCAGAGCACGTCCACAGCATGCCTCCAAGGTGTTCGATGTACTGCTTACATTGCCATTTCGCAAAAGAACTACCACCACACGCTCCTGACGCTCCCAGCGCTGGGCAAACACTGCCTGAAATGGTTTCAGGCACCTAACAAAATTCACTAGACTAGTTTTACAGAATGCAGCACGATCTTCCCTCCGCCATGGCTCTGCAGCAAAATCTTCCCTCCGCCACAATCTTCTAGCTCGATTTCATCTCGCAGAGGATTTCGGAGCTATCCAATCTGTCCGCCGCCATCCCGGCAACTAGGCTGAAAGCCTCTAGGCTCAACGCGGCATCGAAGCTGCTCTCGTCGCCCGCAGCACCGCCCGAGCTGCTCTCGTCGCTCGTAGCAATTTTGCGCATCGACGCAAACCTTGAAAGTGCATGGTTGATCCCATGCATGGTTTTGGTAATTAATGACAATCTCTATGGACTAATATTTGCATTGAGCTATATTTGTAGGTGTCCATTAGCTTGCTTGTCTCCATGTGTTGGAGTCAAGGTGCTTTGCTTGATCTCCATTTGTTGGAGTCAAGCTCAAGGGAAGAAAAGATTTGTGCTGATCAAGGCTTTGTGCGGATTGATCAACTATCAAGTCCAAGTGAAGATATATCGAAGGAGTGCTTTCCCCATCTTGGTGTATGGGGGAGCGTCATGTGAATCTTCAACAAGCAAGGCGCAATCAAGAAAGGTGGTTTGCCTTGAGGAGATGAAGATCGTCAAGTGGTTTAAGCGCAAGGCAAAGGTATGATCTTGATAGGGTTTTTATTTTACCGGTCTCATGATGTTTAGTGAGAGACCGGATTATAGGATAGATAGCCGTACTATCAAGAGGGGCTCTCGACCGAGTATCGTGATCGTATCGTTCGTGGAGAGCTCAAACCTTTGCATCCATGCAATCATCTTTGTTGGTTCTTATTTGGCTTTTATCCTTGTGAGAATTTAGAGTTTGTGTTCATATCCATACCAAGCTCTAGTTCATCAAAACGGATCTCATGAATATCTTCTTGCGTTTTTGATATCGGAGGTTTTACCGGTTTATCTCTTCTATGAGAGGTCAAACTCTCTCCTTATGTTTTCCTCCTCACATGATAGACTATGATGTGTATACGCATGATCTTGTAGGGCTTGTGATTATCTTCGAAACAAGCCCAAGATCATAGAAAACGGAGTCTTGATGAACATCTTATTGCATTTGTGATGTTGGAGGATTTACCGGTTGTTCTTTTATAGAGAGGTTTTACCTTTCCCCATTTGGTTTTATCCTCCCTTGATGGACTATGATGTTTCTCTGCATGATCTTGTAGAACTTTTCGTTGCGATTCCAACGAGCCCAAGATCATCGAAAACGGAGTCCGGATGATTAAGTTATGATTTTTCTCGTACCGGTTGTTCTGCAGTTTTTTTGTCCGGCGGTAGTACCGCTGCGGCAGCGGTAGTACCGCTACACCTGGAGCGGAACTGCTGCTGCACAGCGCCCGGTACCGTTGGTGGTACCGCTGGTGGTACCGGTGCGCCCTTTTTGCGTACTGGTATCCCCCCCGGTACCCCGGCGGTAGCAGCCACGTTCTACCGCTGGAATCATCATTTTCAGTCAAAAAGGGTCCCAGAGGTAGTACCGCTGGCGCAGAGGTAGTACCGCCCAGAGGTAGTACCGCCAGGCTAGAGGTAGTACCGCTGGGTACGATTTTGCACATAACGGTCAGATTTCGGGGGACCTATTTAAGGGGCCTTCTTCCCCAATGGTTCCCCATCAAAGGCAGCACGTTTTCCCCTCTCTCTCCCACCATTGTTGACCTTGAAAAGCTTGCCCCCCTCTCAATCCCTCCAATGAATCTTGCATATTTTTGAGGGAAAAGTGAGAGGAGATCTAGATCTACATTTCCACCAATCAATCTCTCCTCTAAGTGAGGGGAACCTAGTGGATCTAGTTCTTGGGGTTGCTTTGTGTTCATCCCCTTTGTTCTTCCTCTCTTATTCCCTCCATACACTACTAGGAAAAGGCTTATAGGTAAGCCACTTGTCCGTGGCGCACCAACAGAATAGTGCGCCACGGCTAAGTATGCGTGGCGCACCGTCCGGGCCTGCGCCACTGATTCCAACTTAGCCGTGGCGCAGCATTCTAATAACTGCGCCACGGCTAAGATGGGCCCTGGCCGGCCGGCCTGCGCGTACTTAGGCGTGGCGCGGGACAAACATGTGCGCCACGGGTAGCAGCGTAGCCGTGGCGCACCATAATACACTGCGCCACGGGTAAGTTGATGTACGGGGAAATAAGATCTAGGTCTTCTCTCTTTTCTTCCTCACCCGCACCTTCTCCTTTCCCCATCCCGCGCCCGACGCCTCCAGCTCCACCTCGCCTCCCACCGGCCAGCTCTGGCCCGGCCGCTGCCTCCCCCGGTCGACCCCGCTCACCCTCCTCTCCTTCCTACCCCGCCGCCGTCCTCTTTATCTGCCGGCCGCGACCAGCTCGATCCCCTCGCCCGACGCCTCCAGCTCCACCTCGCCTCCCACCGGCCAGCTCTGGCCCGGCCGCTGCCTCCCCCGGTCGACCCCGCTCACCCTCCTCTCCTTCCTACCCCGCCGCCGTCCTCTTTATCTGCCGGCCGCGACCAGCTCGATCCCCTCGCCCGACGCCTCCAGCTCCACCTCGCCTCCCACCGGCCAGCTCTGGCCCGGCCGCTGCCTCCCCCGGTCGACCCCGCTCACCCTCCTCTCCTTCCTACCCCGCCGCCGTCCTCTTTATCTGTCGCCGCCGCCGGCCCACTCCCGCTTCCCGGTTGCTCCTCGCTGCTCCGCCGCCTCTTCCCGTCGCCGCCGCCGGCCCTACCGACGCCGAGGCTGCGGCCGCCACGGCCCACTCCCGCTTCCCGGTTGCTCCTCGCTGCTCCGCCGCCTCTTCCCGTCGCCGCCGCCGGCCCTCCCGACGCCGAGGCTGCGGTGGCCTCTACCCGGCCTCTGCGGTGTCCCTAGCGCCGCGCATCCGCAGCGGCCCGCACCAGGCTTCCGCGGCAGCGCAGCCCGACGCCGTCGAGGAGCTCCCCGGCGAGCACCCGTTCCCCTACGAGAAGAAGGTGAGCACGTCAGCTATTCCGATGATATTAGGATTAATATTTGGATATCTAATATTCCGATGATATCTAATATTCCGATGATATTAATATTTGGATATCTAATATTCCGATGATATTAGGATTACAAATTCTAGGGTACAAATTACGATGATATTAGGATTACAAATTCCCACACCAGCTATAGCTAGCGTTTCACAATCTTCTTCCCCTGATCGCAGTAGTTGAATTTGAGGAAAGTTGGGAAATGCTTGTTCTGCTTTAGCCGAAAGCCGATGATTAAAATGTTGTGGCACTAGGTTGTAGGCCTGCAGGTCTGGTGAGCCTTGTGATATGCACAAGTACCAAGTTTTGTGCATCATACTTGGCTCACCAGATCCTGCAGGTCTACTTGTGTGTCCGACCTAAGTATGAGGCGCAAAATCTAAGTCATTTTTATTTTGTTTTGTCTTTTTCTTCTAAGCCGATGATTAAAATGTTGTGACACTGTATGATTCAGGGAGGAGCTAGTGAACCTTGTGATATACACAAATAAATATTTTGTGCATCCTACTTGGTTCACTTGCTCCGTCTCTGAAATGTGTGTCCAATTTAAATATGTATGAGGCACAAATCCAAAATCATTTTGTTTTTTCTTTCTCTTTCCGAATGCCGATGATTAAAAATGTTGTGGCACTATGTGGTAACCCTGAAGGTCTGCCGAGCCTTGTGATATGCACAAGTACAAGTCTTGTGCATCCTACTTGGCTCGGCCGATCCTTCAGGGCTACTAATAATTGTGTGTCCGACCTAAGTATGAGGCGCAAAATCTAAGTCATTTTTATTTTGTTTTGTCTGTTTCTTCGAAAGCCGATGATTAAAATGTTGTGGCACTAAGTTGTAGGCCTGCAGGTCTTGTGAGCCTTGTGATATGCACAAGTACCAAGTCTTGTGCATCATACTTGGCTCACAAGATCCTGCAGGTCTACTTGAGTGTCCGACCTAAGTATGAGGCGCAAAATCTAAGTCATTTTTATTTTGTTTTGTTTTTTTCTTCTAAGCCGATGATTAAAATGTTGTGACACTAGGCATTTTAGCCTCCCTGCAGCGAACGGCACACAATGAGCGTCTACCTTTGTCACCGAACCCAATGGCTGGATTTAGCCTACCTGCTGGCATGTTCCCTGGCATTATTGTTTTGTCTTTGTTCACCGGCCAGCCATTGGATCCACCTCCTGTAGGTCGGTGAATAAAGACAAAACAACGATGCTGTTGGAAACACAAGCCCTCAGGTAGGTTGAATCCAGCCACTGGATTTGGGTGACACAATGATGAATTGCCGAGGATCCTGCAGGTCTTCTTGTGTGTCCGACCTAAGTATGAGGCGCAAATTTAAGTCATTTTGTTTTTTCTCTCTTTCTGAATGCCGATGATTAAAATGTTGTGTCACACTATGTGATTCAGGGAGGTGCTAGCGGACCTTGTGATATGCACAAATAAACATCTTGTGCATACTCTTACTTGGTCCGCTTGCCCCGTTCCTGATCAATGTGTGTCCAATCTAAGTATGAGGCATAAACTCAAATCATTTTGTTTCTTCTCTATGAATTGACAAAGCCGATGATTTAAACTATGCCATGGTAAAGGCAAGGAGAGTGTGTACAATGCCTTGTAGTATATACAATTGGAGTGTTTGTATTAATACATGGTCTTGTACACACTCTTTTTGCCTTGTTTTGCACGGCAATGATATATGAGGCTTTCCATTGTTAACTTCTCGCATTTCGTAAATTTTAATATTACTTTTGTAATAAAATTTTGACTTAAGCATTTTTTACTTAGGTGTTCTCGGTGACGATGTCCATGTTGGACCAGAGGGGCGATGTGCGGGACTGGGCTCCACCGGGCTGGCACTGGGAGGTGCTACCTTCCGGGACGCGCAGCTTGGTGAGGAATCCGGGTGACGTCGTCGACCCTGATCTTCTGTGGTGGCAGTCGCGTGGGCCACGCTCGGTGCAGAGGGAGCCGGCCCCTGAGGAGGAGGTACGTCGCCGTATTAGGGAGGAGGACGAGCACGTCCGTCGATACATGTATCTGCTGGTTAGGCAGTATGACGGTAGGTGGTCGTTTCTTCAGAGGGTTCCTGCTCACGTGAGTTATGACCCTGTGAGGGTTCCTTCTCTTTGGATGCGTAGCGCCGCCGTCGACTCAGTACAGTTCGATGAATCAGAAGGTTCATGTTGAAATTAGCTAAGCTTCATGTATTAGCTACTGGATATGTAATAATATGATCGATGAACTGTGATTATGATCAACTTTGTGTAATAATATGATCGATGAACTATGATTGGAAATTGTGTATTTGTACTGGTTTATCAAATATTTCTCTCTATATAATATTGGAATATGAATTTCCTGTAATGTGATATATCTGTTTGTATAAATACCTGTATAAATACCGTATTTTCTGTATATAAAAAATACAGAAAAACTTAGCCGTGGCGCATGACAGAAGGTAGCCGTGGCGCACCCTAGCCGTGGCGCAGGATAGACATGTGCGCCATGGGTAATACTCGTGGCGCACATCTGTGCCTGCGCCACGGGTAAGGTTGGTTACCCGTGGCGTGGCAATCCGTGGCGCAGGCCCCTGCGCCACGGGTAGCCTTATTTGGTGCGCCACGGGTAACCTTTTCCCTAGTAGTGTCCACCATGCGCGAATCGTTCCATTAACATCAACAATTATGGAATTCAACAACGGACATAACTAGTATTGCAACTAAGCATGTCTAAGCATGGCTAAGCATATAACCAACAATTATAAATCGTATCCGGCCAACACATCAACACTAGGGTTCATAGGTAGGGATACATGTGAATGGCTCGGGGAAAAGACATGCATTCATAGGATTCTATATATTTACCAAAAGACATTTGAACCGCATGCAATATTATGGTGGATAAAATAATTTGATAAAAATCATAGGATGCTAGATGCCAAGAAGGTTAGGTTATCTCTTGCCTTGCTGCCCGGGCGTGAAGTATTGATCGTCGGGGTAGGTAGAGAGACCCTCGACTCCGGAATCTATCGATACCCAAAAGAGAAATACAAAGATCACATAAATCACACGAACTCAAGATGCAATGCTCAAGCACATGATGATATGTCCAATTGATGCAAAGATATTATTAAATAAATTAAGGCATAATTAAATGGGGAGCCAAATAATTAGTAAAATTATTTGGGATCAACCCCATATTTATCTTAGTGACCACAATATTATAAATTATCAAGTTATTAGAGAGGTGGCTCAAATATGCATGAACATGACAAGAATGGATAGGGTTTGTCATTCCGATCATTTTGGTACTTTATTTGTAAATTTCGGAGAACCGATGATTAAATAGCAAATTAAATATTTATTGGATTTAATGCCTTTGATCAAATTATGAACAACATCAAATAAATATTTGTGATCATGATGTGATAAGTGCATGGTTGGATAGCATTTGACATGTTGATCACTTTGATATTTAATTCATAATTTTTGGACAATTATTTGAATAAGTTATGAATTTCTCAAAATCGGTAGTATTTAGCCCATTTTAGAAATTCTTAACAACAACAAGATAGAAAATCCCAAAAGATCATTTCAATGATTCTATATTGTAGAGTATGTCTTGATGATCAATTTGGTATTTAATTTGAAATTTTTGGATCATTATACAATGAGATATCAATTATTTAAACCTGGGTTTATTTCCAAAAAGGGAAACCTTCCCTGGCAGGCCGGCCAGGCCGGGGTGCAGGCCGGCCATATTGGCCGGGCCACAACCCGAGAGGCCCCGGCCACCGGGCCGGCCCATATGGCCGGGCAGGGACCCGAGAGGCCCCGGCCTCGTGGCCGGCCAGGCCGGGGGGTCAGGCCGGGCGGTCAGGCCGGTGCTAGCACGCACGCACGCGTGTGTCAGCAGCGAGGCGCGGTGGCCGGCGACGATCGACGCCGGGAGAGGGGGAGGGGGCACGGGAAGAGGCCAGGAAGGAGGAGGAGCTCACCAGGGACCCTAAGGTGCGGTCGGCGACGGCGAGGGGCGGCGGGATCGCCGGGAATCCGGCCGGCGGGGACGCGGCCGTGGCGGGAGGTCGGGGACGATCTCGTCGATCCCGGACCACCCCGGCCCGATTCAGCAGTTGGGAAGGGAGAGGAGGATGCGGCGATGCTCCCTATCGTCTTCGATCTACGCGGGGAGGACCGGAACGCCAGCAACGAGCTCGGTAACCCGGCGGTAATGGAGGAGCTCGTGAGGGGAAAGAAGGAAGAGACGAGGGGCAGGTGAGCGAAGGAATTGGTCGGGGAGAGAGAGGGGGAGCAGGTGGCGACGACGGGCGGCTCCTTAAACGCCCAGGGGCCACGGGACGGTGCGGCATGGGCAGGGGAAGGTGGCGGCATGGGCACGGTGGCACTGGCGCCACAGTGGGGGAGACGATCAAATTGCAACAACCCCCTGGAAGTAAAGATCCCTAATTGCAATTTGGTCCAGAGCACTTTCAGTGATTTAATTAAGATGCTTAAGCAATTTTATAAAATCTGCAAAAATTTATGTAGTCTCCATTTAAGCTGTTAAACCTCCACAAAAATTTGGGAAGCAAACTAAATTGTTTTGAGCAACCTTTGTTCATAGGGTTTAGTTTAGGTCATTTTTGATAATTTGCATAAAGCATTTAATTGGAGCAATTAGGCATTTCCAATAATAGTAAAAATATTTATGGAGGCTCATTTTATAATAATGAAGCACCCCATAATTTTATTGTGAATTTTGGGGAAGTTTAACTTGGTTCCAAAATATAAATGGAATTGAACCAAGATGAATTCTTAATTTTTATTTAACTGCTTGTTAATTATCTAGCCTTTGGCAATTATTTATAAAACATATCCTTGAGCTTCCTAGACAATTTGGAGACTCAAGAACAATTGGTTTTGCCAATTTGAGTAATGTATTTGGTTTAAAAATTTGAGGAAGGGTTTTGCTTCCTTTGTTTTACAAATGTTGCTTTATTCAACTTAAGCAATTTTAAATGGATGCCATGATGCAATGCAAAACAAAAAGTGAAAATTTGGCCCATATTTTAGGGTACCAAATCTGGGCTGTTACAAATCTACCCCCCTTACAGGAATCTCGTCCCGAGATTCTAGAGTAGGAAGAGGGATGAGAGAAACTTGGCAACACACATCTTCCTCGTTGGAGAGATTTGGCTAACTAACAAGACATGCCAAAAAGGCGGGAAGAACAGGAGATAACTTAAGGTGGTAGACAAAATGACTCTTGCCCAAAACCATAGGTTATTGAGAGAACAAGGAACGACTTGACCCACCAAGGTCGAGCCGGTGAAAGGACAACCGATCACTTTGTTCAGGATTCGTGTCCAAGACCAAAACATTATTTCAAATCACCGAGAGGTGTAGATCATAAGAGTTGGAGCACCGAGAGGAGAAAGGCATCTTCTGGACTCCACACTTCAGATACACAAGGGATCTCCATAAGATTGAGGATTGGGCCCTAAGGTGACTGATGAAATGACCCAACGTCCGTGTGATTGGGCAAACCTTGATTTCACCGAGGTGGGAAGGATATAGCATTGGATCCACAATAAGATAGAGAGGTAAAACCTCATAACGAGATATTCTTAAGCTACAGGGAGTAAGGGAAACGACCGATAGGTATTTAGCCACTCAGTGGTGATGTTCTTCTTGAGGTTCTAGATATCACATTCCGGCTTCAGAATAGTCTTCAACCGATCTGAAGGGGGAGGTTGCGACAGTTAACAGAAGGTAGGGTCGCTAATTTCTCAAGACATGGATACATTGCCAAGCTCCAGAATACGATGTAGATTGGGAGTTCCATCGGGTCACGGTTACGAAGCGGAAACTGAACCAACATGGACTCCAAACAATGAAGCCCAACTGATTCCTGATTGGGAAAACACCGGTGAGCTGATGAGATTTGACAACTTCTTCTTATTTAGGAACGACTCGGTCAGGGCTTGGAGTGCACACATGGTTTAATCAGAGAACGGGAGGTAACAACCTACCAGCTCCATGATGCACGTATGCGTAACCAACTTGTGATTTAACCCGAGTGGAGAAAGTGAACTTTACTCGGATCCCCAGCAACAAAAGTCACTGGTTGCGAGAGGAACTTGCTTTTCGAGAAAAAGATGTGGTCGTGGGAGTTTCGACATGAATCTAACTCGTTGACCGAAGGTGCACCTGAACTAAAGGGCTTGGCAACACAGACAACTCAGCTCGAGGACAGGATTACCAGTCAGGCTAAGAGTGCCACCAATGTCTTTGGATTTCAAAGCAATTACATTTGCTAAGAATTTCCGATTACCGCAATGATATTCCTCCTCAATACTCTCGAGCCCGAAAAGCTTGGAGGTAGATGGATAAGGAAGGGTAGGAGCATCACTTCATCCAGTATGTCATGAGACTAATCACGACCTCTCGATATAAAAGAGTGTGACACTCCAAGGTGGAACGGAACAGAAGCTAGACAAGCTCTTACTCCGCGAATCACAAAACTTTGACCCTTTTCCGAGAAGTGGACGAGGTACCGGAGTTTGTTTCTCCTGACATCCCAAGGGGAAGGTCTTGACGAACGACAATAATATCATGCATCAGAACACCCCAATGCACGATACACTTGACTGTCCGTAGACAGATAAAGGTGGACAACCGATTTAGGGCAAAGGTCGGGCTAACAACAATTTCAAGATATTGCAGAAGCCCTTGTAGCACTCTTCCGACAACTAGTGCCGAAAGGGTTTCAGGAACGGGTGTTACCGGAGGGATCACAATTATTGACGGAAAACTCGCTAAGAGCAATCCCATCATAATTCAGATGATTCCATAACAGAGAGCCTAGGTATGCTAGTGACGAAGAAAAGCATTGCCGAGGAAACCAATTACGGCTGCAACCTCGAGTTTAAAGACCAACTTCAATTTTTGCCAACCTGATGTAGGGTTTGACCTTTAACACCAGGATTCAACGGGAAAGATCTTGGGTTAAAGATCAGCTTCATGCACCGGGACCCACAATAGCATAATGCTCACAAGGGTGACAACCCCCATGAATCGTTACACCAGAGCCCTAGCACAATCCGGGACCTTCGGTTCAAGATCTTGGACTACAGCAAGGGATTATCTGTAACAGCCCCATATTAGTACCCTAAAATATGGGCCAATTTTTCACTTTTTGTGTTGCATTGCATCATGGCATTCTTATTTAAATTGCAAATTCTAAATAAAAGCAACACTTGGAAAGTAAAACTTGGGAAGCAAAACCCTTCCTAAATTTTCCAAACCAACTACAATACTCATTTTGGTAAAACCAATTATTCTTGAGTCTCCAAATTGTTAAGGAAACTCAAGGATATGTTTTACTTTCTAAATAGTTGCCCAAGGCAAATTGTATTAACAAGCAACCAAATAAAATTTGAGAAATCAAATTGGTTCTTTTCAAATTCTGTTGTTGGAACCAAATTAAGTTTTCCAAAATTTCAAACTAAAATTGTGGGGTGATTCATTGTTATAATATGAGCCTCCCTAAATATTTTCACACTTTATTGAAATGACTAAGTGCTCCAAATAAATCTATTTTGGGAATTATCAAATTTGACCTAAACTAAACCCTTTGAACAAATGTTGCTCAAAACATTTTTGTTTGCCACCTCAATTTTTGTGGAGCACCTAAAGGTCATTTAGAACCCCTGTGAAATTTTGCATAATTTATAAAAATGTTTAAAGGCCTTATTTAATTGCCTAAAGCCTGCTGGCTTTAATTAAAATGGGAAAAGCCAAAACCCTGACAGTGGGTCCCCCACTGTCAGACCTTCCTCTTCCTTCACTGTGGCGCCAGGGATGACGCTGGCGCCATGCCGACGACGCGCGCCTGCTCCCACTCGTGGCCGCTCTCCCCTGCTCGTGGATAAGGAGGCCCCTGCTGCCGAATGCCTCTCCCCCTCCTCACCTGCCCCCCCCCCCCCCCTTCCTTCCTCTCTCCAAGTTTTAGATCGGGCCGACGCTGTCGCCGCCGTCTCCATGGTCGCCGTCGATCCCTGCCGATGGAGCTCCAGACGACGCTGCCATCAGGTCCGCCTCGTCACGGGCTACCCCTTCCCCCACGGAATCGAGCTAAGGCGCCCAGGATCGAGCCCACGCCTCTGTCCTCCCCCGCCTCCGTCCGACCGGCGGCCGCCTCGCTTCGAGCACGCTCTCGTCGCCCCCGGTCCTCCCCGCGCGACTCAAGGACCACGACGAGGTCCGCCTCGCCTCTCTATCCCTCCTGGCGCAAGGAATTGTGTTGGGACCGGCCGGGCAGACGCCGGCGTCCTCCACACCTCCGTACCGCCCGAGATCGGTCGAGCTCCCGCTCGTCGCCGTCGGCCCCTCTCTGCCGTCGCCGTCCGTACCATTAGGGCTCGGGTGAGTTCCTCGCCCCGTGGCTCTCTTCCTCCCCCTCTGCTCGCTCCCCGCACGCGCCTGGCCGTCGCTGTCGAATGCCACCGTGCCGCGGTCACCGCATCGGCGCGCACCGGTCGCGGCATTTGACCGGCCGCAACAAAAACGAGCTCGCCCGGCCTGGCCCCCCCCCGGCCTGGCCGGCCACGAGGCCGGGGCCTCTCGGGTCCCTGCCCGGCCATATGGGCCGGCCCGGTGGCCGGGGCCTCTCGGGCTGTGGCCCGGCCATAATGGCCGGCCTGCACCCCGGCCTGGCCGGCCTGCCTGCCCCTTTGTGGTTTCTCCTTTTTGTGAATTAGAGTTAAATCAAATAATGCATATCTTGTTAAATAATGATCCAAATTGGGCAAATCAAATTTCAAAATGTTCAGGAAAGCAAACTCCACCAATTGAAATCATTGTAACTTTCTTTTTGAATTATATTATTTTGGTTATTTAGGAATTCCTAAAATGGGGTAATTAATACCAAATTAGGAAAATTCATAACTTATTAAATATTTGTCCAAAAATTATGAATAAAATATCAAAGTGATATACATTTCAAATGCTATTAAATCATGCACTTATCACCTCATGATCACAAATCCTTATTTGATGTTGTTCATAATTTGATTAAATGAATTGAATTCAATTATTTATTTAATTTGCTATTTATTCATCGGTAATCCAAAATTCACGAATAAAGTACCAAATTGATCGGAATGAACAACCCTAACCATTCATGTCTTGTTCATGCATACTTAAGCCACTTCTATAATAAATTAATAATTTAAAAGATTGTGGTCACTAAGGTAAATATGGGGTTACTTCCAAATAATTGCACTAATTATTTGGAACTCCATTTAATTTGTTAATTGAATTAAATGCTAATATCCTTGCATCAATTGGACATGTCATCATGTGTTTGCGCATTGCACCTTGTGATCGTGTGATTTATGTGTGCTTTGTATTTCCTTGGGTATCGATAGATTCCGGAGTCGAGGGTCTCTCTAACTACCCCGACGAGCAATACTTCACGACCGGGCAGCAAGGCAAGAGATAACCTAGCCTTCTTGGCATCTAGCATCCTATGTTTTTATCAAATTATTTTATCCACCATAATATTGCATGCGGTTCAAATGTCCCTTTTGGTGAATATTAGAATATCCTATGAATGCATGTTCCTTCCGAACCAATGACATGTATCCCTACCTATGAAACCTAGGGTTGAAGTGTTGGCCCCAGATAAAGATAGAATTAATGTGTTCATATGCTTAGCTATGCTTAGTTAAATATTTTAGTTATGTCCGTTGTTATTTCCATAATTGTTGTTGAAGATGGAATGATGCGGACTTGGTGGATATGTGTGGTGCTTAATTAAAATGCTAAGTTGGCTTGGGTGAGTTGCCATCGGGGATGGTGTTTTGCCTCACTCTAGCCCCTAGGTGCGAGTTCTTTACCTCTTGAACCAAGACGAGCGTGCTGCCATTGGTGGGTGTATGGGCGCCTTACTAACTGAATAACTTGTGCGGGCGTATCCAAGGGTCCTCTAGTTCGGTTTTCCATTTGCGTGTGAGTGGAAAAATGATGTTGATGAGGATTTGTGTTTAGGACGTGGCGATGGGGCAGGGCGCTGGGAGCGCTGAACCTGTCCTGTGGCCACAGATGACTCTTGGATATTCTCACGTGAGGTAAAGGTTTAACCGCGCCCGCTTGCCGGCCTTCCCCGGAAGAGGGCCACTCAGGTGAGCCGGACGGTACCAATGGGTAAATTAGTACACCCCTGCAGGGTAAATCTTTTCGAAAAGCCGTGTCCACGGTTATGGACAATCTTGGTATCGGATATAAGATCATAGACAACGTTAACCTAATTGATATGGCAGCTAGAGGTTGCATAATAAGCATGTGATAAAGGTTCATTTCCTCGAGGGTGAGTCGAGGGAGTGCCTTTGTGTGAGATGAGTGGTGATGGTTGTAAGTAGGTTCGTCGAGAACCGAAGATGATAATGATGCTCTCTTACCCCTTTATAAAAATATTCTGAGTAGACGAATGCCATGTGTCCTTTATGTTTCGGTTTAATAAAGTTAGCTTTATGCAAAAGAACTACATTATACAGCTTTAGAGCCTCCGTCAGTCATTGGGCCTATATCGCCCTACTAAACTTGCGAGTACATCGTACTCAGTCTCTCTTTGTTGCCTCTATGATTTTGTATTTCAGAGGAGGACGACACCGAGCAACTAGGTGGGTTCTTCGTTGACGTCGACTACTAGTCTGGGGGTTCCCAGGTGGCAGCTTGGGACCGTGGAACAAGCTGGCTGGGATGATGTTTATTGTAGGCCTCTTAGGCCATATATTTGCTTCTTGTTGTTAGACAACACTACCCGCTTCCGCTTGTTGACTTGTTGGATCTGTGATCCTTTTGTTGTGTAATTTGTATTCTTCTCATTATATGAGTTGCTATATGTTTTGTGTCGTAGAGTCATGCTTTGTGCCAGTTCTGTTCCACAAGTCTCGATCTTTGTTTTATACTTTGATGGTTGTGCCAACTGCATAGCCTCTCTGTATAATTCCGGGGTCGGGGCGTTACAAGTTGGTATCAGAGCAGGACTGCCTGTAGGAAACCCTTTCTTTTGGTCGATGTCGAGTCTAGTTCGTGAAAATTATTTTTAACTTAAAAATGAGTTGTGAAAACCTTCCTAGGATTCTTTTTACTTCTTATCCAATTCACTCTGATCTCGGTGTCATCTTACCTCTATTTGATTTAACGATGTTTCTGATCGTCGGCAAGTTCTAAATCTTTAGGATCACGGGGTTGGGTTCTATCTTTAGATAGTGGCTAGCTTTGCTCGTCTGCCGTTTCTGAAGCCGAAGAAAGGAAGTGTTGCGGATCATCAAGATATTCCTTTGCTTTAGTCCAAGATCTTGAACCGAAGGTCCCGGATTGTGCTAGGGCTCAGGTGCAATGATTCATGAGGGCTGTCACCCTTGTGAGCATTATACTATTGTGGGTCCCAGTGCATGAAGCTGATCTTTAACCCAAGATCTTTCCCGTTGAATCCTGGTGTTAAAGGTCGAACCCTACATCAGGTTGGCAAAAATTGAAGTTGGTCTTCAAACTCGAGGTTGCAGCCGTAATTGGGTTCCTCGATAATGCTCTTCTTCGTTACTAGCTTTATCTAGACCGCTGTCAGGGAACCATCTGAATCTTGACGGGATTCCTCTTAGCGAGCCTTTTGATCAATGCTGGTGTTTTTCTCCACTAACATCCGTTCATGAAACCCTTTCGGCACTAGTTGTCGGAAGAGTGCTAACACGGGCTTCTACAATGTCCTAGAGTGTTGATAGCCCATTTCTTGCTCTAGATCTATCGTCCGACCTCTTTTGTCTGTTGACAATCAAGTTTATCGAGCATCGGGGTGTTCTTATGCATGTTATGCTTGTGGTTCGTCAAGGCATTCCATTCCGGGATGTTAGGAGAAACAAACTCCGGTACCTCTTCCAATTCCCGGAAAAAGGTCAAAGTTTTGTGATTCGCGGAGTAAGAGCTTGTCTAGCTTTTGTTCCGTTCCACCTTGGAGTGTCACGCTCTTTTATATCGAGAAGTCGTGCTTAGTCTCATGACGAGCTTGATGAAGTGATGCTCTCACCCTTCCTTATCCATCTACCTCCGAGTTTCTCAGGCTCGAGAGTATTGAGGATGAATATCGTGTGGTAATCGGATATTCTTAGCAATTGATATTGTTTTGAAATCCAAAGACTTTGGTGGCACTCTTAGCCTGATTGGTAGTTATATCATCGAGCTGAGTTGTCAGTGTTGCCAAGTCCATTCGTCTAGGTGCACCTTCGGTCAATGAGTTAGATTCTTTTCGAAACTCCCAAGACCACATCCTTCCCTTGAAATGCAAGTTTTTCTCTCGCAACCAGTGACTTTTGTCGCTAAGGATCCGAGTGAAGTTCGCCTTGTCCCCTCGGGTTAAATCAAAGTTGGTTATGCATAGGTGCATTATTGAGCTGGTAGGTTGGTACCTCCCGTTCTCTGACTAAGCCATGTGTGCACGCCAAGCCCTGACCAAGTCGTTCCTTTTCCTCTCAATAACCTATGCTTTTGGGGAAGAGTCATTTTATCTAACGCCTTTAGCTATCTCCTGTTCTTTCCGCCTTTGTGGCATGTCATGTTAGTTAGCCAAATCTCTGCAACGAGGAAGATGTGTTGTCATGTTCCTTCCTCCCTCTTCCTACTCTAGAATCTCGGGACGAGATTCCTGTAAGGGGGGTAGAATTGTAACAGCCCCATATTAGTACCCTAAAATATGGGCCAATTTTTCACTTTTTGTGTTGCATTGCATCATGGCATTCTTATTTAAATTGCAAATTCTAAATAAAAGCAACACTTGGAAAGTAAAACTTGGGAAGCAAAACCCTTCCTAAATTTTCCAAACCAACTACAATACTCATTTTGGTAAAACCAATTATTCTTGAGTCTCCAAATTGTTAAGGAAACTCAAGGATATGTTTTACTTTCTAAATAGTTGCCCAAGGCAAATTGTATTAACAAGCAACCAAATAAAATTTGAGAAATCAAATTGGTTCTTTTCAAAATCTGTTGTTGGAACCAAATTAAGTTTTCCAAAATTTCAAACTAAAATTGTGGGGTGATTCATTGTTATAATATGAGCCTCCCTAAATATTTTCACACTTTATTGAAATGACTAAGTGCTCCAAATAAATCTATTTTGGGAATTATCAAATTTGACCTAAACTAAACCCTTTGAACAAATGTTGCTCAAAACATTTTTGTTTGCCACCTCAATTTTTGTGGAGCACCTAAAGGTCATTTAGAACCCCTGTGAAATTTTGCATAATTTATAAAAATGTTTAAAGGCCTTATTTAATTGCCTAAAGCCTGCTGGCTTTAATTAAAATGGGAAAAGCCAAAACCCTGACAGTGGGTCCCCCACTGTCAGACCTTCCTCTTCCTTCACTGTGGCGCCAGGGATGACGCTGGCGCCATGCCGACGACGCGCGCCTGCTCCCACTCGTGGCCGCTCTCCCCTGCTCGTGGATAAGGAGGCCCCTGCTGCCGAATGCCTCTCCCCCTCCTCACCTGCCCCCCCCTTCCTTCCTCTCTCCAAGTTTTAGATCGGGCCGACGCTGTCGCCGCCGTCTCCATGGTCGCCGTCGATCCCTGCCGATGGAGCTCCAGACGACGCTGCCATCAGGTCCGCCTCGTCACGGGCTACCCCTTCCCCCACGGAATCGAGCTAAGGCGCCCAGGATCGAGCCCACGCCTCTGTCCTCCCCCGCCTCCGTCCGACCGGCGGCCGCCTCGCTTCGAGCACGCTCTCGTCGCCCCCGGTCCTCCCCGCGCGACTCAAGGACCACGACGAGGTCCGCCTCGCCTCTCTATCCCTCCTGGCGCAAGGAATTGTGTTGGGACCGGCCGGGCAGACGCCGGCGTCCTCCACACCTCCGTACCGCCCGAGATCGGTCGAGCTCCCGCTCGTCGCCGTCGGCCCCTCTCTGCCGTCGCCGTCCGTACCATTAGGGCTCGGGTGAGTTCCTCGCCCCGTGGCTCTCTTCCTCCCCCTCTGCTCGCTCCCCGCACGCGCCTGGCCGTCGCTGTCGAATGCCACCGTGCCGCGGTCACCGCATCGGCGCGCACCGGTCGCGGCATTTGACCGGCCGCAACAAAAACGAGCTCGCCCGGCCTGGCCCCCCCCGGCCTGGCCGGCCACGAGGCCGGGGCCTCTCGGGTCCCTGCCCGGCCATATGGGCCGGCCCGGTGGCCGGGGCCTCTCGGGCTGTGGCCCGGCCATAATGGCCGGCCTGCACCCCGGCCTGGCCGGCCTGCCTGCCCCTTTGTGGTTTCTCCTTTTTGTGAATTAGAGTTAAATCAAATAATGCATATCTTGTTAAATAATGATCCAAATTGGGCAAATCAAATTTCAAAATGTTCAGGAAAGCAAACTCCACCAATTGAAATCATTGTAACTTTCTTTTTGAATTATATTATTTTGGTTATTTAGGAATTCCTAAAATGGGGTAATTAATACCAAATTAGGAAAATTCATAACTTATTAAATATTTGTCCAAAAATTATGAATAAAATATCAAAGTGATATACATTTCAAATGCTATTAAATCATGCACTTATCACCTCATGATCACAAATCCTTATTTGATGTTGTTCATAATTTGATTAAATGAATTGAATTCAATTATTTATTTAATTTGCTATTTATTCATCGGTAATCCAAAATTCACGAATAAAGTACCAAATTGATCGGAATGAACAACCCTAACCATTCATGTCTTGTTCATGCATACTTAAGCCACTTCTATAATAAATTAATAATTTAAAAGATTGTGGTCACTAAGGTAAATATGGGGTTACTTCCAAATAATTGCACTAATTATTTGGAACTCCATTTAATTTGTTAATTGAATTAAATGCTAATATCCTTGCATCAATTGGACATGTCATCATGTGTTTGCGCATTGCACCTTGTGATTGTGTGATTTATGTGTGCTTTGTATTTCCTTGGGTATCGATAGATTCCGGAGTCGAGGGTCTCTCTAACTACCCCGACGAGCAATACTTCACGACCGGGCAGCAAGGCAAGAGATAACCTAACCTTCTTGGCATCTAGCATCCTATGTTTTTATCAAATTATTTTATCCACCATAATATTGCATGCGGTTCAAATGTCCCTTTTGGTGAATATTAGAATATCCTATGAATGCATGTTCCTTCCGAGCCAATGACATGTATCCCTACCTATGAAACCTAGGGTTGAAGTGTTGGCCCCAGATAAAGATAGAATTAATGTGTTCATATGCTTAGCTATGCTTAGTTAAATATTTTAGTTATGTCCGTTGTTGCTTCCATAATTGTTGTTGAAGATGGAATGATGCGGACTTGGTGGATATGTGTGGTGCTTAATTAAAATGCTAAGTTGGCTTGGGTGAGTTGCCATCGGGCATGGTGTTTTGCCTCACTCTAGCCCCTAGGTGCGAGTTCTTTACCTCTTGAACCAAGACGAGCGTGCTGCCATTGGTGGGTGTATGGGCGCCTTACTAACTGAATAACTTGTGCGGGCGTATCCAAGGGTCCTCTAGTTCGGTTTTCCATTTGCGTGTGAGTGGAAACAATGATGTTGATGAGGATTTGTGTTTAGGACGTGGCGATGGGGCAGGGCGCTAGGAGCGCTGAACCTGTCCTGTGGCCACAGATGACTCTTGGATATTCTCACGTGAGGTAAAGGTTTAACCGCGCCCGCTTGCCGGCCTTCCCCGGAAGAGGGCCACTCAGGTGAGCCGGACGGTACCAATGGGTAAATTAGTACACCCCTGCAGGGTAAATCTTTTCGAAAAGCCGTGTCCACGGTTATGGACAATCTTGGTATCGGATATAAGATCATAGACAACGTTAACCTAATTGATATGGCAGCTAGAGGTTGCATAATAAGCATGTGATAAAGGTTCATTTCCTCGAGGGTGAGTCGAGGGAGTGCCTTTGTGTGAGATGAGTGGTGATGGTTGTAAGTAGGTTCGTCGAGAACCGAAGATGATAATGATGCTCTCTTACCCCTTTATAAAAATATTCTGAGTAGACGAATGCCATGTGTCCTTTATGTTTCGGTTTAATAAAGTTAGCTTTATGCAAAAGAACTACATTATACAGCTTTAGAGCCTCCGTCAGTCATTGGGCCTATATCGCCCTACTAAACTTGCGAGTACATCGTACTCAGTCTCTCTTTGCTGCCTCTATGATTTTGTATTTCAGAGGAGGACGACACCGAGCAACTAGGTGGGTTCTTCGTTGACGTCGACTACTAGTCTGGGTTCCCAGGTGGCAGCTTGGGACCGTGGAACAAGCTGGCTGGGATGATGTTTATTGTAGGCCTCTTAGGCCATATTTTGCTTCTTGTTGTTAGACAACACTACCCGCTTCCGCTTGTTGACTTGTTGGATCTGTGATCCTTTTGTTGTGTAATTTGTATTCTTCTCATTATATGAGTTGCTATATGTTTTGTGTCGTAGAGTCATGCTTTGTGCCAGTTCTGTTCCACAAGTCTCGATCTTTGTTTTATACGTTGATGGTTGTGCCAACTGCATAGCCTCTCTGTATAATTCCGGGGTCGGGGCGTTACATTATCTTGATGATCCGCAACACTTCTTCTCTTCGGAATTTAGAATTTGCAGACAAGCAAGGATAACTAGTAACTAAAGGTAGGAACCCAAACCCCGAGATCCTAAAGATTTAGAACTTTGCCGATGATCTGAAGAACCGTTAAAAGCAAATAGAGGTAAGACAACACCGAGATCAGAGTGAATTGGATAAGGAATAAAAAGAAACCTAGGAAGGTTTTCACAACTCATTTTTAGGTTGAAAATAATTTTCACGAACTAGACTCGACATCGACCAATAGAACGGGTTTCCTACAGGCAGTCCTGCTCTGATACCAACTTGTAGCGCCCCGACCCCGGAATTATACAGAGAGGCTATGTAAGCAACACAACCATCAATGTATAAAACAAAGATCGAGACTTGTGGAACAGAACTGGCACAAAGCATGACTCTACGACACAAAACATTTAGCAACTCATATAACGAGAAGAATACAAATATTACAAGGCAAAAGGATCACAGATCCTACAATTCAACAAGCGGAAGCGAAGTAGCGTTGTCTAATACAACAAGAAGCAAATTACGGCCTAAGAGGCCTACAGATAAACATCACCCAAGCCAGCTTGTTCCACGGTCCCAAGCTGCCACCTGGGAACCCCAGACTAGTAGTCGACGTCAACGAAGAACCCACCTAGTTGCTCGGTGTCGTCCTCCTCTGAAATACAAAATCATAGAGGCAGCAAAGAGAGACTGAGTACGATGTACTCGCAAGTTTAATAGGGCGATATAGGCCCAATGACTGACGGAGGCTCTAAAGCTGTTTATGTGTTTCTTTTGCATGAAGCTAATTTTAACAAACCGAGATATAAAATGACACATGGCATTCGTCTACTCAGAACATTTTTATAAAGGGGTAAGAGAGTAACATTATCATCTTCGGTTCTCGGCGAACCTACTTGCAACCATCACCACTCATCTCACACCAAGGCACTCCCTCGACTCACCCTCGAGGAAATGAACCTTTAACACACGTGATTATGCAACCTTTAGCTGCCATATCAATTAGGTTAAGATTCTCTATGATCTTATCGTCTATTCCCAAGTTGTCCGTAACCGTGGACACGGCTTTTCGAAAAGATTAACCCTGCAGGGGTGTACTAATTTACCCATTGGTACCGTCCGGCTCACCTGAGTGGCCCTCTTCCGGGGAAGGCCGGCAAGCGGGCGCGGTTAGACCTTTACAATGCATGAGGCTTACTCAAGGACCATCAGTGGCGGAAGGACAGGTTCAGCGCTCCCAGCGCCCTGCCCCACCGTCACGTCCTAACATCACCGTCCTCGTTCCTTTTCCACTCACACCACACACGCGCAAATGGAAATAGCAAACTAGAGGACCCTTGACAAGCCCCTCACAAATTATTTGGTCGGTAAGGCGCCCATACACCCACCAATGGCAGCACGCTAGTCTTGGTTCAAGAGGTAAAGAACTCGCACCTAGGGGCTAGAGTGAGGCGAAACACCATCCCCGATGGCAACTCACCCAAGCCTACTTAGCATTTTAATTAAGCACCCGCATATCCACCATGCCCGAATCGTTCCATTAACATCAACAATTATGGAATTCAACAACGGACATAACTAGTATTGCAACTAAGCATGTCTAAGCATGGCTAAGCATATAACCAACAATTATAAATCGTATCCGGCCAACACATCAACACTAGGGTTCATAGGTAGGGATACATGTGAATGGCTCGGGGAAAAGACATGCATTCATAGGATTCTATATATTTACCAAAAGACATTTGAACCGCATGCAATATTATGGTGGATAAAATAATTTGATAAAAATCATAGGATGCTAGATGCCAAGAAGGTTAGGTTATCTCTTGCCTTGCTGCCCGGGCGTGAAGTATTGATCGTCGGGGTAGGTAGAGAGACCCTCGACTCCGGAATCTATCGATACCCAAAAGAGAAATACAAAGATCACATAAATCACACGAACTCAAGATGCAATGCTCAAGCACATGATGATATGTCCAATTGATGCAAAGATATTATTAAATAAATTAAGGCATAATTAAATGGGGAGCCAAATAATTAGTAAAATTATTTGGGATCAACCCCATATTTATCTTAGTGACCACAATATTATAAATTATCAAGTTATTAGAGAGGTGGCTCAAATATGCATGAACATGACAAGAATGGATAGGGTTTGTCGTTCCGATCATTTTGGTACTTTATTTGTAAATTTCGGAGAACCGATGATTAAATAGCAAATTAAATATTTATTGGATTTAATGCCTTTGATCAAATTATGAACAACATCAAATAAATATTTGTGATCATGATGTGATAAGTGCATGGTTGGATAGCATTTGACATGTTGATCACTTTGATATTTAATTCATAATTTTTGGACAATTATTTGAATAAGTTATGAATTTCTCAAAATCGGTAGTATTTAGCCCATTTTAGAAATTCTTAACAACAACAAGATAGAAAGTCCCAAAAGATCATTTCAATGATTCTATATTGTAGAGTATGTCTTGATGATCAATTTGGTATTTAATTTGAAATTTTTGGATCATTATACAATGAGATATCAATTATTTAAACCTGGGTTTATTTCCAAAAAGGGAAACCTTCCCTGGCAGGCCGGCCAGGCCGGGGTGCAGGCCGGCCATATTGGCCGGGCCACAACCCGAGAGGCCCCGGCCACCGGGCCGGCCCATATGGCCGGGCAGGGACCCGAGAGGCCCCGGCCTCGTGGCCGGCCAGGCCGGGGGGTCAGGCCGGGCGGTCAGGCCGGTGCTAGCACGCACGCACGCGTGTGTCAGCAGCGAGGCGCGGTGGCCGGCGACGATCGACGCCGGGAGAGGGGGAGGGGGCACGGGAAGAGGCCAGGAAGGAGGAGGAGCTCACCAGGGACCCTAAGGTGCGGTCGGCGACGGCGAGGGGCGGCGGGATCGCCGGGAATCCGGCCGGCGGGGACGCGGCCGTGGCGGGAGGTCGGGGACGATCTCGTCGATCCCGGACCACCCCGGCCCGATTCAGCAGTTGGGAAGGGAGAGGAGGATGCGGCGATGCTCCCTATCGTCTTCGATCTACGCGGGGAGGACCGGAACGCCAGCAACGAGCTCGGTAACCCGGCGGTAATGGAGGAGCTCGTGAGGGGAAAGAAGGAAGAGACGAGGGGCAGGTGAGCGAAGGAATTGGTCGGGGAGAGAGAGGGGGAGCAGGTGGCGACGACGGGCGGCTCCTTAAACGCCCAGGGGCCACGGGACGGTGCGGCATGGGCAGGGGAAGGTGGCGGCATGGGCACGGTGGCACTGGCGCCACAGTGGGGGAGACGATCAAATTGCAACAACCCCCTGGAAGTAAAGATCCCTAATTGCAATTTGGTCCAGAGCACTTTCAGTGATTTAATTAAGATGCTTAAGCAATTTTATAAAATCTGCAAAAATTTATGTAGTCTCCATTTAAGCTGTTAAACCTCCACAAAAATTTGGGAAGCAAACTAAATTGTTTTGAGCAACCTTTGTTCATAGGGTTTAGTTTAGGTCATTTTTGATAATTTGCATAAAGCATTTAATTGGAGCAATTAGGCATTTCCAATAATAGTAAAAATATTTATGGAGGCTCATTTTATAATAATGAAGCACCCCATAATTTTATTGTGAATTTTGGGGAAGTTTAACTTGGTTCCAAAATATAAATGGAATTGAACCAAGATGAATTCTTAATTTTTATTTAACTGCTTGTTAATTATCTAGCCTTTGGCAATTATTTATAAAACATATCCTGGAGCTTCCTAGACAATTTGGAGACTCAAGAACAATTGGTTTTGCCAATTTGAGTAATGTATTTGGTTTAAAAATTTGAGGAAGGGTTTTGCTTCCTTTGTTTTACAAATGTTGCTTTATTCAACTTAAGCAATTTTAAATGGATGCCATGATGCAATGCAAAACAAAAATTGAAAATTTGGCCCATATTTTAGGGTACCAAATCTAGGCTGTTACAATGCTCTCCAGGGCAGGCCTCCACAAGCTCTCGCCGATGTGGGAAGGACCCTACAGAGTCGTGCACATCGCCAGGCCTGGCTCTGCGTGGATCGAGACGGAGGACGGCATTCCTGTCGCCAACCCCTGGAACATCCAGCACCTGCGCAAGTTCTACCCCTGATCGCCCCCGGCGAGCAACTTTTTGCCTCAAGGGAGAGCTACGCGTCATCATCCTCCACGAGAAAAAACTCGGGCTCCCCTCCCTACTATACGTTGCCGTGGGCCGTTCAAGAAGACTCCCAAGCCACCACGCCTCGGCAAGGTGACTTCTTCAAGCACCATGCCTTGGCGAGGTGGATCCCCATGCCCAGCCATGGTGGACCGCAGGCTCATGAAGCTACCCCCGCATAGGGGCCCCCTCTGAGCTCTCTCTACATGCGTCGCCTCGGGCCGCGAGAGTCTCAGCCACTGAATGTGGAACCCCATGCCTGACATGGAGGATTTTGTACTCCTGGCCATGCCAGTGTAATGAAACTATGTTTCAGGTCACCTTGAACCTTTGCGCTCTGCGCCAGCATATGTTGTTTCTTCGGTAAGCTGTTATGTTATTGCTCTTCATTCTCGCTCGTATGATCCCTCCTGTGTATCTCGCGAGCGGGGGCTAGCATGGTGCCTGTGCCTCGGGAGCATCCCAGCAGCGCCTCAAACCCAAGGAATCCGAGCTCTGAACTCACGGGTCAGCTCTCATGCATGTCAACTCCCAAGGAGCTCTGAACTCATGGGTCAGCTCCCGTGCACGTCAACTCACCAAGGACCTTGGTGCCTGTTCTCCTCGCGAGACACACATGAAGGAATCTACGAGCGTGCATGAGTTATCTAGCTATGTATTGCTTGTGGGTATGCCTATCTATCTAAACGCAGGAAACAAGCCTCAGGCAACCTCGAGAGAAAAAACGCCTCGTCAGGGAACCAACACCCTCTCCAAGGCAAAAACGCCTCGCGAAGCTAAGTCCAAACACTTGATTAAATTTGCTTTCGCTAGTTTTTGCTCCTCGAGCCTCTTTTCTCTCTTCTATGCCTCATGGGCTGCTTGCGCGTCAAAGGGGGGCCCCAAGCATCGTGCTTTGAGGAGCTCTTACTTCTTGAGGCCTCACGCACCCCCCGACCTTGTGGAGCCCTGACTCTCACATACCGAAGCGGCGGTGGTGTAGCGCTAAGAGAGGGTCCTAAGACGTAGAGCGAAGAAGACATGAGGGGGAAAGACAAAAGCCTCCCGAGTGACATTCACAAGCACATTCCAACGAAACTTAAACTAGTCTTTACAAAAGTTTTACAAGCAAAATGCTAAGGTAATGTGTGCCTCATGTACATCCAGCCGCAGGAAGGAGCTCAGGCTTGCGGGTCTCCTGAGGTGCCCTCGTCACCCGCAGCGGCACGTTCCTCCTCTTCCGCGGCGCCATCCTCGCCATTGTCCTCGTCCTCCCCTACTTCGACCTGGTCGAAGAGCTTGGCGTACGCCTCGGCGGCCTTCCGCATCCTGTCGTTCACCGCCACGCTGCAGCTGATGTCGATAGGCGCCATCACGGCCTCGAGGTCGAGGGAAGGCTGAAGCCTCGCGAGGTTGGCGAAGATGCGGCATGTGACTATGACGAGGAGATCGCGGCTCTCCTCCACGATGCGCTCGTCGAGGCTCTTCGCGGTCTCTTGAAGCTGCGTGAAGAACCGCTCGAAGAAGAATGAGTAGCCAGCCTCGTCGTCCGCGCCGAGGAGAGGGACTGCGGCCCCAAAGCGATCCCCAACAGCACGCGTGCGGGCCACCAGGTCTTGGAGTATGCGTTGGCGTTGGCGCGACATGGTCTGGCCGATCTCCGCGTTGCTCCGTGCCTGCTCCACGAGGTCCACAACCGGCCCCACCTGCTGGTGGAGCTCGTTCAGGTCCTTCTTCAGGGCGGCAACCTCCTTTTCCACGCGAGCTTGAGCCTCCTTGGCGCGCTTAAGGCGGGAGGCCATCTCTTTCTCCTCCTTCTCGATCCCCTCGATCCGGTGCTGGAGCTCATTGCGTTTCTTCGTGAAGCGCTCCTCCTGCTTTGTGGCCTTCGCGTCGTAATCCTTGGCGAGATTCTGGCGGATAAGGTTGACCTTGGCGTCGGCCTCCTCCTGGATTCTTTTCTGCTTCGCCGCGAAGTCGGCGTTGGCTTTCTTGCGGCGCTCCGCGTAGGTGGCCTCGTCCCTGGCCACCCAACTCTCGCGGGCCAGCAGCTGCTCCTCACGGATGGCCTGGTCCTTCTCGACATGTTGGACCTGCTCCTCATGCCAGCGCAGCTCCACCTCGCGGGGGGAGAGCTCTCCCTCGCGCTGCGTCAACTCCGCTTCGCGCTGCACCAGCCGCTTCTCGCGGGTGTCCAGCAGCTCGCGGAGCTCCTTCAGGCTGGCCTCTACAACCTTGGAGTCAGCGATGAACTTCTGCTCTGCGGCCGCAATCTCCTTTTGCTTGGAGGCGGTCTCCGCCTCGAGCACCACCCGCACGGCGTCCAGCTGATCCATGGTCTCCGCCGCCTCCCGCTGCACGCTGTCGCGGGTCTCCTTGGCAAAGCGCATTGCCTCCTCGCGCGCCGCCCTCGCCGCCGCGTCCTACCGGCGGCAGCTCTCCACCCTCTCGTGGAGGAGGGCCCAGCCCTCGTCGAGTCTCGCCTGGTCCTCCGCAAGCTCCTCCGCCTTGGCGAGCTCTTCCTCGGCGTACTGCGCCTCCAGCTCGTCGAGCGCCCGCCGTGCTTGATTGAAGACGGCGCTGCGGAGAGCTGTGTGAGGGCACGACTCCCGCAGCGCCAAGGCCCCCGCGTCGCCGCGGGGTGCAGAGACTTCGATGATTGGCGAGGTACCCAAGGCACCTTGCCTCGGGCTCACGACCGCTCCTGATGCGGCCTGGGGGCTTGCGTGGTCACCTCCTTCGTTGCCCCGCGTCAGGAGCCCTCTGGGGGCTGGGCGTCCTCTCGCCCCCGGCTCCTGTGTCCATGGGCTCCGGAGACGCCTCCTCCCCTTGCTCTTCAGGGGCAGTTTCCGCCCCTTCCATGGTGGCCGCACCTGCCGCGGCCTCGGGCTCGTCAGCCCCCCTCGTCGGGGCCTCTTCCTCCAGAGGCGACTCCACGGTGGCCTCCGGAGCCTCCACCTCGTCTAGCCTCTCCAAGGCTGGTGCGGCCTCGGTCGTCGCCTCGTCCGCCGCCGTCTCCTGCTGTACGGGTGGAGTGGCAGCCCGCGGTGGCGACGGCGCCACCTCTTCAACCTCCCCCTCCGCGCGGTGTTCATCCGCGGGAGGAGTAGCCACTCGCTGCGGTTCATCAGCCGCAGGCGTCTCCACGGCGACGCTGGCGGTCTCTCCAAGCTTGCGGAGCCGTCGTTTCTTCGGCGCCGCAGGGTTGCTAAAAAGACAAACAGAAAATCCCTCAGGAGGGTAATCGAAAGCAAAATCCAAAGAAAAAGAAGGAGGACCAGGGCTTACGCGTCCGCCATCCTCCACACCCTCTTCTTCGCCTTCGGCGGCTGGGGGCTGTTCGCTCTGGCTTCCTTCTCAGGCGCTGCTACCTCCTCGCTAGGAGCGTCCCTCGCGGCCGCGGCATTCCTGTCGTGGGCGGCCTTGGAGCGGGGCTCGATGCGCCCTCCTTGGCTGCCGCTCCCCTCCTCCTCCTCTGCGGTGCGTCGGGAGGGAGCTATGCGGAAGGCATCCTCGTCGCTGCCGGAGGAAATGACCTTGAGGTCCACTTAAGGCGGAGCGCTCCTTGAGGAGCCGGCGAGACCTCCCGAGGGGTCAGCGTCTCTCGAGGCCTCATCCTCGCCGGAGTCCTCAGCCTCGTCCGGCTCCGGCGACTCGTCGATCTGCTCCAGCTCCGCCACCCGCGGATTGCTGCGGGGCCCGCGGTGCCCTTCCGACACGATGCCCCATTTGTCGAATATGGGCAGGCCCCTGCGGTGCGCATGCGCGGTCTCTTCCTGAAAGGTGAAGAGCGGCCATGCCTCGTCGCAAGTTGGGGCCGGGATGTCCGCCGTAGCGAAAAGGGCCCCCAAGACCTGGTTAAGCACTTCCGGCGTGAAGCTGTCCTCGCACAGGCGCATCCTGTCCCCCCGGCCTGTGTACGTCCACACCGGCTCTGAGTGCCACTGGAGGGGGGCGATGCGGCGTCTCGCGAAGTTCCTCGCCACCATCTGGCCGGTGACTCCGGCTTCGCGGAGCCCCCGTATGCACTCGTACACCACGTCAAGCTTGGGGCCCTCGAAGCCCTCGCTCGCCCATCGCGCCCACTTCCTCGGGGGCGCCACGGGCACATCCAGGAAGGATTTCTTCATCTTGGTGTCGACATAGTACCACCGATGGCGGAAGTCCTCCACCTTCTTCGTCACCTTAGTGATGGCGTTCTCACCGCACCAGGCGATGGGGATGTAGTTCTTGTTCCTGGCATCGGCGATGCGGAAGGAGACACACCCGGTCCGCTCGTTCTGTGCGGTGGACCAGAGTGAGTAGAAGCTGCGGAAGAGGTCCACAGAAGGGCGGATGCCGATGTACGCCTCGTAGAGGTAGGCGAAGATGGAGAGAATGAGGATGGAGTTGGGATGAAGGTGGAGGAGCTGGATCTGGTACGTCTCCAGAATCCCCATGAGGAATTCGGAGAAAGGAGAAACAAGACCGGCGTAGAGAGTATGGAAGAAGATGGGGTAGTACCCCGCGGGAAGGCCGCTGCCGTCCGGCTCCATGCTGGTGGCGCCGTGCTCGTTGGTGCTTGCGGCCGCCAGGTGGCGCACCTTGTCAATCGCCCCCGAGCGGACGCGGGACTTCGGCAGCGCCGCCGTGGGTGCTACACTCCCCGACGCCGCCGCGCACTTGCCGGCCTGCATCGTGGCCTTGCCCTTCTGGGCAGCGGTTGCTTTCTTGGGCGCCATGGTCGCTGGAAATAAGGAAATCTCGGAGGCGATGTGCTTTGGGAAGAAGGAGCGTTTGGGGGGAAGTATGCAGTGGAGTAATGGCTGGAGTGACGGGCGTCATCATCGCGCGCAGGCTTTATTGGCCAGTTTCCAAGGGCGTGGCGGGCCCCACCGGGTCGCCCGTTGAAGCTGAGGAGATCGTGGCCACGGGCGCAACCGCTGCGCCCCATGTGTCACGGCCCCGGCAGGCATCGTTGGGCCCCCGACGCTTCGCCTGCGTCCATGGGCTTCGCGTGCCCATCGCGGGCCCGGGGGCTACTATCGGCACAGTGGAAACCAGGGTACCACGGGCCGGCCTGCCAGGGCCCACGACATTCTTCAAGAGATTTCGCTAAGGACCAGACTCTCCAAGCCTGGCGAGCCTCGCGAGGGACCTCTCCTCCTCGCCAAGGGTTTTTCCCTCGGCGAGGAACCTCTCCTCGAGAGGGCATCACGGATGCTGCCGTCGATTCTGCTAAGGATCAAGCCAAAGGGGCTAGGCGAGGCCTCCAGCCTTGCGGGGTTCCTTCCTCACGAAGTCAGCTCTGCCTCCGCGGCAGGGCGCACATGGGCTCTGCGCCCACTGCAGAGTAACGCGCGCGTCTGCGCGCGGTGACTACGACGCCGCAGTTGCCGTTCTCGTGTATAAAGAAGTCAACAAAGCAGCACCAAGCAAAGCCGACAACGAGACTTGCCACTTTGGTGATAAGGGAACCGTCTATAGCTACGCTCCAAGGGCGACGTCACCGTGGGACACCTCCCACCTCAGCGGCGCCAGCCCACCGTCCTGGTTGGACGGTGGCCTTTTCCAGCTTTGGTGACACCGCTCCCTGCCATGGACCGCGCCCATGGACTCTCCCTTTATCGTGCACCCAGCCTCCTCCTTCGTCGCCATGTGGTAACCCTTCCCGCCAAGACATTTGGGGGAAGAGGTCCAAGACACCTATAAAAGGAGGGGGAGCACGCTCGGGCAAAGGGTTCGAAGTCTGGTTGAGGATCTGAGATCTAGGGTTCCAAGTTCCCAGGCTCAAGATCTAGGGTTAGCCATTGTTAGCCACCTCGAGCTCTCCAAGCTCTCCTTGTACTGTAACCTCTCCAAGCAGTGCAATACACCAAAGCAGGACGTAGGGGTTTTACCTCCCAAAGAGGGCCCTGAACCTGGGTAATACCGTGCGTCCATCTCTGCAGTGTTGTCCCGCAGCGAGCTCGACGAGCACCGTCGCCGAGGCACGTTGAGGGTTGTTTGATTTCGTGTTCAGCCCCTTACTCGATCCTAGTGAGACGCACCCAGTTCCTGGGACAGATCTCCGACAACATGCAATGAACTGAACAACTTATATATAGACAATGAATTCAACAACTTACAGACAATAGCAACTCATGAGAGATTTTTTGATGGCGTCGAAATTGTATAACTGGAAGAGTTCTGAAAACTCAACATGGACCTCTTCGGCTTGGAAGAAGTACTCTTGTGGGACTTTCGCCACGATCGTTATTCTGTCCCCCTTTACCTCTCTCAAGTACCATTCATGCAAATTCCGCATGTGTGTTGGCAGTTGTTTCAACTTCTCTTTGCTGACCAAAGGCTTCCCTGGGACATATGTAGGGACTACATCAGCCTTGGGTAACTTGTCGTCTTGGGAACCTAGCAGTCTAGCAACACTCACACCCATAGAGGCCGCCAACTTTGCAGCTTCTTCCATATGCTGCTGCAGCACATGGGGAACGTCTTCGGATAACACCTTGAGGGGTGCGATCGATTGTTTGGCCTGTTCTCCGAGCTGGGGAATGTCCCTTCTTTTCCCGCTTGCACGTTTACTTGATTTGCTCTTCTCCGCTTCCTTCCGAAGTGTGCATAGATAGTCATCTGGCTTATGGTGCAACTCATATTGCGATTTTGTGTTCAGAAAATTAAGTGCCCACGCTTTTTTGCTTCTCGGTGTATACCGGGGCAGGCTCTGTTTTCTTCTTTTCAAAATGCGCATCTTTTTCGGCCTTTGCGATCACTGCGATTTCCTCGTTAATACGATCGTAAGTTCTAATGGGAAGATTATTATGAGGTACTCTTGGGAGGGGCGGCATTTTTCATTTTGGGCTGCCGCGTCGGTTATTACTCATCGACGGAGCACGCTTCCGCTTATTGTTCTTAGCGGGCAAAGGCGGCGGCGAAGACGGCCGACCCAAGTCCGGCGGCGGAGATCGAGATGGACTCGCGCTGTGGTGGTCGTAGTCATGGGGTGGGCTTCTTGCAGGTGATGGTGCTGGAGGTGAAGGTGACCTACGACGACTCGGAGGCGGTGTTGTCCTTGGCGCCGAGCCTGGAAACTTGATGTAGTTCTTGTCCCATAGAATGATAGCACCCACAAATTCTCCGAGTGTCCTCTCATCTTCAGGTCCAGGGATGTCAAGCTCCATATCATGAAACCCCGATACGATTTCATCCACCCCGACTTTAGCATAGCCAGCTGGAATATCACGGCAATGCTAGCGTGTGTCAGGGGAACAAGGTAAAGCATATCCGACCGCCACCTTCATGGATATGTTCTTCAATTTCTGATGGAGCTCACAAGACATCTGCTCCTTAATTCCATCCATGGGGTAGCCGGGACCGCCCTCTATCATCCGTCGTGCATCGTCAGCCATGCTACTTTTCCACTGACATGGGCCGGTGGTAATATCGAGTGCAGGATCTTGCAGGCACACAACTCCTCTAAGTTCGTCAATCTGCTGCTGCTGCTCGTTAAGTCTGGCAAGCAACTGGTTCAACTTGTCATTGTCCTCCTCCTGCTGTCGCTGCTTTGCTCTCGCTCGACTTCTATAAGTCTCTTGGTCTTTGGCAAACCCAAGCCACCACGGGAACGAAGGGCCAAGGCCTCGTGTTCATCCTCCGTGTTCGTCATTCCCGAGGACCAGTGTCAGCAAGTCTTTCTCTCTATCAGGATGGAACTTTCTATTCCCCTCTTTAATTTCTTTCACTATTTTTTTCCAATTTTCCCTGGGTATCTTAAGACCGTCACTACAAACAAGGTCCCCTGTTTGTTCGTCGTATGAACCACCATGCGCAAGGAATTAATTTATTGCTCTCAATTCCCAGTCTTCACGCATCCATTCTGGTTCGATCCCTTTATCAAGCAGCTCTTGCTCTTTTTTATCCCACTTTGGCATGGCAGTCTCGTAGCCCCTTGGCCCCAAATTGTGGTGATATTTCTTCTTCTCAGCATTTTTCTTGTTTTTTTCTGACAAGTCCTTGTCGGAGATCTGTCCCAGGAACTGGGGGTGTCTCGAGAAGGATCGAGTAAGGGGCTGAACACGAAATCAAACAACCCTCAACGTGCTCCGGCGACGGTGCTTGTCGGACTCGCTGCGGGACAGCACTGCAGAGATGGAACGCTCGATCTTACCCAGGTTCAGGGCCCTCTTGTGGAGGTAAAACCCCTACGTCCTGCTTATGTGTATTGCACTGCTTGGAGAGTTTACAGTACAAGGAGAGCTTGTCGAGCTCGAGGTGGCTAACAATGGCTACTTGCTAGTCTTCAGATCTAGGGTTAGGGTCTACTAGAGCTGCACCAACCGAAGATCGAACCCTTTGCACGGGGGTGCCTCCTCTCCTTTTATATGTGTCTCGGGCCTCTTCCGCCCAAACATTTGGGCGGGAAGGGCTACCACATGCCGACGAAGGAGGAGGCGTGGTGCACAATAAATGTGGTGTCCACCAAAAAGGTGAAGGCCATGGATGCGGTCCATGGCAGAGACGGCATCACCAAAGATGGAAAAGGGGCCGCCGTCCAACGGGCGGCGGGCTGGCGCTGTGGAGGCGAAACGGGTCCCACGGTGACGCCGCCCTTGGAGCGTAGCTGCAGACGGTTCCCTTATCACCAAAGTGGCAATACTCGTTGTCCGCTTTGCTTGGTGCTGCTTTGTTGACTCCTTTATACATGGAAACAGCAACTGCGGCGTCGTCGTCATCACGCGCAGGCGCGCGCGTCACCCTGCACATGGCGCAGAGCCCATGTGCGCTCTGCCGCGGAGGCAGAGATGGCTTCGTGAGGAAGGAGCCTCGGCGAGGCAAGAGGCCTCGCCGGGCCCTTCGGCTTGGTCCTTAGCAGAATTGCGGGTGGCGTCGGAGACGCCTTGTCGAGTTGCGATCCCTCGCCAAGGGAGAAACTCCTCGGCGAGGAGAAAAGACCCCTCGCGAGGCTCGCCAGGCTTGGAGAGCCTGGTCCTTAGCGAAAATCATCTAAAGAAACTCGTGGGCCCTGGCAGGCCGGCCCGTGGTACCCTGGTTCCCACTGTGCCGACAGTCCTTGGCATTTTGTGACTCCTTGTGCTCCTTAAATGCCTTCCAGTGATTCGCCTGCTTCGCTAGATGGCCTTCGAATACTGGCATTTCCTTCTTCTTCAGATAGTTTTTCCATAATGTTTTCTTCCACGCCCGGAACAGTTCGGCCATCTTCTTAAGAGTCCACTTCTTGACTTTCGCCCTCAATTTTTCAGCGGCGGCTGGATCCTCGCATTCTGGCAGGTTGAAATGTGCCATGAAGTCATTCTAAAGACCCTGTTTGTACCTTTTGGCGACATACTCACTATCGTTCGCCCCTTTGCGCTTATGCCACTCTCGAACGCTGATCGGGACGTGATCCCTAACCAGAACTCCGCATTGTTTTTTAAATACCCTTGCAGCCTTCTTGGGTTCCTTGGGTTCGCCCGTAGGGGATATGACCTCAAATGTGTAATGCGTAGATGCGGCCAACTTTTTGGTCGGGCCTCGATTGGTAGCTTTGCTCGATGTGGAGGCCTAAGAGAAGAAACATTCGTCAATTTATATGCATACAACTCAATATATACAGCTCCTCCAACATTTCCACATATATCTACTGATCACCGGACATCATATATATACCTCGCCGTCTTCTCCATCATTAGAACTGTCGGCTTCTCCATCACTGGAGTGTCAGCTTCTGCATCACCGGAGCCGGTGGCTTCTACCTTGATGACGGGATTGATGAGAGTGTTCTTCTCCCTCAACAACGCCAACAAGTACTCTTGATACCCTGAAAGGAAAATAATATATTAGGGACAGGTTGAGCCTCCAAGTGCAGAGTATGTAGAAGTGGTAGTTTTTCCCCAAGAAGGTGACTCGAGGGTTTAATATCGAACTCTCGGGGAATCAGTAGTGTGGGTTTTATCTTCTTGTCCTTCTCTAGATTTTCTGCAAACAAATAGATTGCTTTGTGCCCTCAACCTCACCAAGTGGTTGTCAAGCACAAGGTGTGAGAATGATATTAAGATGATAATGAATGCAAAATAGTAAATAAATATGCAATGGTGGTAAATAAATATGCTAGGATGATAGTAGTGATGATGGATGGTATTTTTTGGGTTTTTATATGTGAATACAAGAAGTAAAAGTGTTTTTGTATTTTCTGGTTTTAAAATGGCTGAATGTAAAAGATGCTTAAAAGTGGTTGGAAAGGTGTTTCTTATGATTACTGGGGTTCATGGTTTCACACATGCACTCTCTCTTTAATATAGTGTGGCAAACGAGTAGACATAGATTTAACATATTAGATTGCAAACAAGGTTAATGACATGTTACTAATTATATGGGCATCACGTCCTAACATAGAGACCTTTTGATTATTAGTCTCACTTATACTCCACCAAGATGTGAACTAAATCATGCACCTTAGTAATTAAGATAACATCAGAGTATAGCTTTAAGATCAATGACATGAAGTGAAAATAAACACATGATGGATCTAGTCTTAGGTAGAGGTATGTCACTCCTCCTACCCTTCAACATGGTATTTTGGTTTATCCCTAGTGAGGTAACAAAGTAAGGTGAACACCCAATGGATCATGATATTCAAGTTGTCAGCTTATCACTTCACCACCCCCATTACTCCAACTAATGCACATGTTCCCCCACACACGCTCTCATAAACATGCTTGATCATAACAAGGATACAAGAACGGGGTACATAATATGCATCTACTTTCATAACTGAAATATAACTTTGCAATCTCAACATATATTAACTCATAGAAAGATCCACCACAATGGTAATACAACGGTGACCGTAATCATGTTCAGCAGCTCATATGGTGCCAATTAGTGAAGCTCAAGAGAGAGAGAGAGAGATACATATGCTACTGCCACAAACCCATAGTCCAGAGGTGGACTACTCCCTCTTCATCATGGAGATGGTGGAGATGTCGATGGATAAGGTGGAGGCTTCTCCGGCAGGGCTCCGTCGGAGTTTTCCCCCTCCAATCTGCAGCCTCCTGGTCTCTGTTTCTTGTTTCTCTCGTGTGGCGGCTCTCTTCTGGAAAAACGCCGGGGGACCTCTTATATAGGCGTTTTTAGGTCACGAGGAAGCTTCAGGGCGAAGGATCGATGCAAACGGGGCCACGAGGGCCGAATGGGATGGGCCCATGTGGCCTAGTACTCTAGCCGTGTGGGACCCCCCCTTTTGGTCTCCCGGCCTCCGTTTGTTGACTTCTTTCGCTCCTAAATCTTCTCCTTCCAAAATATTGACCCCTGTAAATTTATAGCTCATTATGACGTCGTTAAGGTCCTGAAACAAATAAGGAAAGAAATAGGGGTTTTCTGCCTACGCAGGATTAATTCCATAAAAAGGGGAAATCATTATTAATTACCAAAATCATTAAATAACAGTAATATACCCCTTATATGATGCAAATATGATTGGAATATGACTATTATAGTGCAAAGTTCATGTATGCATTTTAGATGAATCATACCTCTCTTCGGTCGACCTCCTCTCCCTCTCTTCGGTCGAGCTCCTCTCCCTCACCGGATGGGTTCAGATAAATCGATGGAGATTCCGGTGGATCAGCGTCGGTGATAATATTCTCGAGAGCTTCTTCTTGTGCTAGGTCTCTGCGGAGTGTATCGCGATCCATAGTTTCTGCAAAATGAGAGATGCACCCAATATTATTTCAAGATCCACACAATATTTGTGCACACAACATAAAATTGTACAAGCTAACAATTGCTAAAATAATAACAATTGGTAAATTAATTTTAACACGCTAACAATTGCTAAAATAATAACACTAACAATTGCTAAAATAATAACAATTGCTAAAACAATTTTAACAAACTAACACTAACAATAACACAATTTGCTACATTTTGCATTTTGCTAAACCCTATAACCGTAACTTTGGCATTTTTTCAATAACATTAACAATAACAATTTGCATTTTCCTAAACCCTAACCCTAACTTTGGCATTTTCCTAAACCCTAACCCTAACTTTGGCATTTTTCAGTAACATTAACAATAACAATTTGCATTTTCTAAACCCTAACCCTAACTTTGGCATTTTTTCAATAACATTAACAATAACAATAGCACATTTTTCATTTTGCTAGAATTTGCAAAATAGAAAAAATTTCAATAACATTAACAATAACATTGGAGATGCTTCCTTCTGGCCTAGCACGGTTACGAACATATTTCTTTAAGACTCCAATGAAGCTCTCGAAGGGGAACATATTGTGTAGAAACACATGACCGAGAATTCTAATCTCTTCGACTAGGTGAACTAGGAGGTGCGTCATAATATTGAAGAAGGATGGCGGGAACAACAACTTGAAGCTGAACAGACATTGGACCACATCAATCTGTAACCCTGATAGACTTTCTCGACCGATTACCTTCTGAGAAATTGCATTGAGTAATGCACATACCTTCAAAATGGCCAGTCGAACATTTTCCGCTAGAATTCCCCTCAATGCAACCGGAAGCAATTGCGTCATAAGCATGTGGCAGTCATGAGACTTTAGGTTTTGGAATTTTTTTCTCTTTTATATTTACTATTCCCTTTATATTCAAGGAGAAGCCAGTCGGGACCTTGATACTGAAAAGGACTTCAAAAAAGATTTCCTTCTCTTCCTTGGTAAGAGCGTAGCTGGCAGGCCCTTGAAACTGTCCTGGATGCATGTCGTCTCGTCCTTTATGACGTTCCTGGTCCTCCCGTGCTTCCGGTGTATCTTTTGACTTTCCATACAAGCCCAGGAAGCCTAGAATATTCACGCAAAGATTCTTCATCAGGTGCATCACATCGATTGCGGAGCGGACCTCATGGACTTCCCAATAGGGTAGTTCCCAAAATATAGATTTCTTCTTCCACATGGGTGCGCGCATATCAGCGCCGTTCGGAACAGGTTGGCTGCCAGGACCCTTTCCAAAGATTACTTTTAAATCCTTGACCATACCAAATACTTTAGCACTAGTACGGGGGACAGGCTTCGTCCGGGTTTCTGCCTAGCCATTGAAATGCTTGTCTTTTTTCCTTAAGAGATGCTTGGGCGGAAGAAAATGATGATTATACGGGTACACATTCTTCCTATATTTGTCCAGATATATACTTTCTGTCTGATCCAAAGAGTACGTGCATGCATTGTATCCCTTGTTCGTCTATCCTGAAATGTTACTAAAAGCAGGCCAATCATTGATGGTTACGAAAAGCAATGCTCGTAGGTCAAATGTCTCCTGTTTGTGCTCATCCCACACACTTACACCTGGTTTGGCCCACAACTATAAAAGTTCATCAACTAATGGCCTTAGGTACACATCAATGTCGTTGCTAGGTTGCTTCAGGCCTTGGATGAGCACTGGCATCATAATGAACTTCCGCTTCATGCACAACCAAGGAGGAAGGTTGTAGATACATAGAGTCACGGGCCAGGTGCTGTGATTGCAGCTCTGCTCCCCAAAAGGATTCATGCCATCTGTACTTAGACCAAACCATAAGTTCCTTACGTCACCTGCAAAGTCCCCGAACTCTCTCTCGATTTTTTTCCACTGCCGACCATCAACGGGGTGCCTCAACTTGTTGTCTTTTCTTACGGTCTTCCATGTGCCATCGTAACAACTTCGCATGTCTTTGTTTCTGAACAAACGTTTCAACCGTGGTATTATAGGAGCATACCACATCAACTTGGCAGGAACCCTCTTCCTGGGTGGCTCACCCTCAATATCACTAGGGTCATCTTTTCTGATCTTATACCGCAATGCAGTGCATACCGGGCATTTATCCATATTCTCGTACTTCTCACCGCGGTAGAGGATGCAGTCATTAGGGCATGCATGTATCTTCTGCATGTCTAATCCTAGAGGGCAGACAAGCTTCTTTGCTTCGTACGTGTTGGCGGGCAATTCGTTCTTTCTTGGAAGCATCTTCTTCATTAGTACCAGCAACTTTTCAAATGACGAGTCAGTCACACCAGTCTCTGCCTTCCACTTCAGCAATTCCAGTGTGCTACCCAGCTTCTTCTGGCCATCTTCACAAGTTGGGTGCAACAATTTGTTGTGGTCCTGTAACATCTGCTCGAACTGCAACCTCTCCTTTTCTGTGTCGCAGCCTCGCCTTGCATCAGAAATGACCCAACCAAGATCATCAGTGGGCTCATCTGGTGCCCGTTCTTCACCCTGACCTTCTTCTTCATTGTCTTCCATTGTGGTGTCAGCGTATTCAGGGAACATAGATCGGTAGTTGTCATCATCGTTCTCTTCTTCATCGCCGTCTTCTATCATAACCCCTCTTTCTCCGTGCTTGGTCCAAACATTAAAGCCGGACATGAAACCGGATCGAAGCAGGTGGCTCTGAATGACTCTTGACGAAGTGTGATCCTTCTCATTCCGACATTCAACACATGTACAAAACATAAAGCCACCCCCATGCTTGTTCGCCTCGGCCGCATCGCGAAAAGCATGCACGCCTTCTCTGTAAGCGGCTGTGCGTCGGTCACCGTACATCCATGGATGGCTCATCTGCATCATACAACTGTATATCAAACGCAATCATGATGCTAAAATTAATACCACACGGTCTAAACGAGAAAATAGTTGCTAACCTTTTAGGACAAGTGGAAACAAAGAGGATGAAGCTAAAGTGTGGCTCGGGCACCTCATATCATGTTTGTCTTGTGTGAACTCATGTGGCATCACTCTAACAGGCATTTCACCGAACACCTCTAGTGCATATGAAGAAAAAAAACTAGCACAAACCTACACCACCTCCCACCAAAATAAAAAACAAGAGAGAGGGGAGAGGGGCTGCCATATATATAGGGCCAGCCCATTTGTCCCGGTTTGATATACAAACCGGGACTAAAGGAGGGCACCTGGACCGCAGACCCCTTTTGTCGCGGTTTGTATATCAAACCGGGACAGTCCCTAACGAACCGGGACAAAAGAGGCCGTACGCCACCGCCGGTTTTGGGCGACGTGGCCGAACCTTTAGTCCTGGCCCAGGCCATGGCTGGGACTAATGGCCCGGACGAAAGGCGTGTTTTCTACTAGTGATGACCTCTCACGCATGAACTGTTTCTGCATATTTCAACTCGATCTAGGTAGCAGCACTACTGCACTAGTTTCATGCATGACGGTCCAACTGGACTGATGCTGCATATTTCAACCCTATGTAGCCGGCACTACAACACTAGCTAGCTGGTGCCAAACATGCATTGCATATGCCACAAAGTTCAGAGCAATCTTTGTACGACAGTGTCGTCAATCCTAGGTATCGTTCGCCTTTTAGCTTTGGGCCGCTTGGCTTCGACCAGACGTCAAGTGTAAAGGCTAATATTCGTGTTGGTGTTTGTGTCTTTCTATGGGTAATTTGGAATTGTCGAAATGATGTTGTGTTTAACAAGACAGGAGTCGGTCATTTTTTGCAGGTGATGCATCGGGCGACATACTGGATTCACATGTGGTCATTCCTACTCCGCGAGAATCAGCGTGGACGTTTGGATTCCGGATGCACTCGGTTGATGGCGGTCATTCGGGCTATCTTCAACCAGGCACTACCGGAAAGCAGAACGTTGCCGTGCGACCAAATTGCACGGCAAAGGCACGAAACCGCACGGCAAAGGCATTGCCGTCACCACGCGCACGGCAAAGATCATACGGCAACGTCTGGCCCGAAAAGCATCTTTGCCATGCGTTTTGGACAATATGCACAGCAAAGGGTCTTTGCCGTGCAGTCGTTCTTTGCCGTGCGCACCACCCCTTCGTCGTGCGATGCATTGCCTATTCCGTGGGTCTTTCTTTTGCCATGTGCCAGATGAAAAACACACAGCAAAGCCTCTCCCTTTACCGTGTACCTGAACAGAAACACACGGCAAAGACTCTCTTCTTTACCGTGTACCCGTACAAAACACACGGCTAAGGGGATGACATCATTTAACAAAAATCACCCATCCCTCATCCATGATGGGCTGGCGGCGTCTCACCAAGTGAGGCGGTGCAGGACTCAAGGTCGACGGGTTGGTTTGGCGGCTCCCTCCGTTGGGAGGCATGCGAGACGGCGGCCGTCATTGGAGGCGAGGAGTTCGAGGGGAGCAGGCGCGCGCGGGGGAGAGAGGGCAGCGTGCGAGGATGGGAGGTGGTCGGGCACCAGCGCCGTACCGCCATCGTCACGGATGGCGAGCAGTGCGGTGTACTTGGCGTCTTCCTAGGGGCCGCCAAGGTTGATGGCCTCGAACAAGAAGGCGCGGGGCACCCGACAGTCTTGAGGCTGTGGATGAAGAACGCCGTGGCGGCGGCGCTACAGGTACTGAAGTGCACCGTCGACACCCCGCGACGTTCTGAAGACAGAGCACGGTGGAGATGGGGCGGCGCCCTAGGTTGTAGTCCAGGCTGCATCGGAGTAGAAGGAGGACGAACGGCCCAGGCGCGACGGCCGTCGCTGGAGGCGGCGTCCCGGCCGTCGATGCCGTGGACGGAGGGAAGGTTAGCGGTGCTGGGCTCGCACGCGACCGCGCTCACCGCGCTGGTGCCAGTGGGGGACGAGCTCGACCACGCCCGCCCGCGTCCGGAAGCGCTTGGAGGAGCCACTGCTCCATCTACTCGATGCGCCGCTCCGCCTGCTCGTTGGCCACACTGCCCCTCCACCGTCTCCCTGGCCGCGCCACTCCTCTGCGCGCTGCCTGCTGGAGGCCGAGCTCGTGATGACGACGGCGCGGGAGCTCTCACTGGCCATGGCCTGTTCCTACAGGATTTGGTTGTGCTCATACGGTATTTGGTTGGAAAAATGAAGAAGATAAGAGGAATGAGTGGCTAGGAGTGTGCGGCCAGCAGGAGTGGCAAAGAAATAAATCGTGGGGCTAGCACTAAAGGAACGTGCGGCCAGGATAAGAAATCAACGTCCAGGATGAGTTGTGTTGGGGCAATCCGTGGCACTCTCAGTTCGACCAATCAAAAATTGTTTTTCCTCTTTCCAAAGATCCTTTGCCGTGCCTTCTTTGCCGTGCGCGAGTGCACGGCAAAGAGCCTTTGCCGTGCGCCACGACCCTATATTTCTTTTCATTTTGACCCTTTGCCGTACCAAACCTGGTTTTCCATGTGTCTATGGCCTAAACAAATCTAAACCAATGAAAAAGTACATTGGTGGAACCTCGCACAGAGAAATCTAGGGGGGGGGGGGGGTAGACCCGCCGGGGCACACATGCCGCTGTTTGGGGGGGGGGGAATGACCGTTGGAGCACCGGAATCCCACCAAATCTTGCATGTGGACCTAGGATATGAGTGAAAGTGTTGTGGAAGGTATGATTCACCAAATGGTGCAAGGCATAGCTCCCCGGTGTGACCTTTCTCACATTCGGGCGATAACACTTAGAAGATTCCTGGACGTGTAGGTGAAAATGTCCCACTGCGGGTATATCGGGGGCTAGAAGTTGCCACATGGCAGCAAACCTGGTTTTCCATGTGTCTATGACCTAAACAAACCTAAACCAATGAAAAAGTACATTCACTACTAGGAAACTAGCTATAGGTGGAACCACATTTTGTGGCGCACCAAACAGCCATGCGCCATAGAAAATATTTTTGTGGCGCATAGTTTTGCATGCGCCACAGAATTCCAAAATTCTGTGGCGCACGGGAACCGAGTGCGTCACAGAAATATGTCTTTCTGCGGCGCATGGGTCTAGATGCGCCACAGAAAGCCACATTTCTGTGGCGCATCTAGACCCATGCGCCACAGAAATATGGTGGCCCCGCCACCAATGATTGGGTGGGTGCCCTTTCTGTGGCGCATGGGGATGCGCCACAGAATTGTGACTTTCTGTGGCGCATGTGGCCCCATGCGCCACAGAATTGTGGATTTTAGATCCACCCCCCCCCCCCCCCCCCCGTGGATCGCCTTTTCAGTTTTGCAAACAAGAAAAGAAAATGATAAAAAATTCAAAAAATAGAATCCTTTGAGATATAGTTAGGTTTTAGTGTCTAGTAGGTATAGAAATTTTGAAATATGAATTTTGACTTTTTTTTTTTCCAAAAGTAGGTGAAAAAATATTAAAACTAGAGAAAATTTCAGACTCGATCGCACCAGGGTTTACCCGGTTGGGCAATTCTCCGTTTCTCAAAATTCGAAACGAAAAAAAAGTTATGGCCAAAAGAAGAAATTTTCCAGCAAAATCAAAAAAAAAAATCTGTGGCGCATGGGCTTGCCCATGCGCCACAGAATTGCTGGATCCGAATTTAAATCCCGCCGGCGCCCTCTTCTCCTCTCCCTTCTCCTCCACTTCTCCTCTTCCCTTCTCCTCCCCTTCTCCTCCACTTCTCCTCTCCCCTTCTCCTCCACTTCTCCTCTCCTCTCCTCTCCTCTTCTCCTCTCCCCTTCTCCTCCATTTCTCCTCTCCCCTTCTCCACCACTACCTCCGGCGACCTCCACCACTACCTCCGGCGACTTCCTCCTCCTCCTCCTCCTCCTCCTCCACCACTACCTCCGGCGACTTCCTCCTCCTCCTCCACCTCCGGCGACTTCCTCCTCCACCACCTCCGGAGACCTCCTCCACCACCGTGACCTCCTCCTCCACCACCTCCGGCGACCTCCTCCACCACCACCGGTGACCTCCTCCTCCACCACCACCTCCGGCGACATCCTCCACCATCTCCGGCGACCCCCTCCTCCACCCACTTCCGACCAAGCCACCTACGACCATGGCCACGGGCACCACAGCCTCCGGCGTGCTTCGACGAAATTCCGGCGAGATTCCGGCGGTGCTAGATCTGGATCTGGCTGCCTTTTTTTAATTCAAAATAACAATTCTGTGGTGCACGGTGCCTGGGTGCGCCACAGATTTTTTGATTTTTCTGTGGCGCATCTGGGCCATGCACCACAGAATTTAAATTTAGTGGCGTGGGTTCTGTGGCACACCAGCCATGCGCCACAAAATAGCTTTTTGGTGCGCTACTGATAGGGTTTTCCCTAGTAGTGATTGTTGGAACCTCGCGCGGAGAAATCTAGGGGGGTAGACTTGCCGGGGCACACATGCCGCTGTTTTCGGAGGGGAATGACCGCCGGAGCACTGGAATCCCACCAAATATTGCATGTGGACCTTGGATATGTGTGAAAAGTGTGGTGGAAGGTGTGATTCACGAAATGGTGCAAGGCATAGCTCCCTGGGGTGACCTTCCTCACATTCGGGCGATAACACTTAGAAGATTCCTGAATGTGTAGGTGGAAATGTCCCGCTGCGGGTATATCGGGGGCTAGAATGTGCCACATGGTACAAAACCTGGTTTTCCATGTGTCTATGGCCTAAACAAACCTATACCAATGAAAAAGTACATTGGTGGAACCTCGCACGGAGAAATCTAGGAGGGTAGACCCGCCGGGGCACACATGCCGCTGTTTTTTTGGGGGGGGGGGGGGGGGGGGGATGACCGCCGGAGCACCGGAATCCCACCAAATATTGCATGTGGACCTAGGATATGTGTGAAAGTGTTGTGGAAGGTGTGATTCACCAAATGGTTCAAGGCATAGCTTCCCGGTGTGACCTTCCTCACATTCAGGCGATAACACTTAGAAGATTCCTGGACGTGTAGGTGGAAATGTCCCGCTGCGGGTATATCGGGGGCTAGAATGTGCCACATGGTAGCAAACCTGGTTTTCCGTGTGTCTATGGCCTAAACAAACCTAAACCAATGAAAAAGTACATTGGTGGAACCTCGCGCGGAGAAATCTAGGGGGGTAGACCTGCCGGGGCACACATGCCGCTGTTTTCGGGGGGGGGGGGGGGGGGGAATGACCGCCGGAGCACCGGAATCCCACCAAATATTGCATGTGGACCTAGGATATGTGTGGAAGTGTGGTGGAAGGTGTAATGGTGCAATACATAGCTCCCGGTGTGACTTTCCTCACGTTTGGACGATAACACTTAGTAGATTCCCCGAACGCGGTTAGCTCCAAAACCCTGATAGGGGGGGGGGGGGATGAAGACATAGAGTACTTGTCGTATTGCAAAAGTATGGGTATACACATTGTCTTAAGATGTAGTACTTTCAATGTCATATATTTAAAGAATAAATATAAGTATTAAAATAAGTACAATAAAAAAATAAAAGAAAAAAATGCTACAAGGCGCATGGCAAAGATAAAAACGCACGGCAAAGGCAAATTTGCCGTGCGCCCTGACTTTGCACACGGCAAATGGGTGGTCACGGCAATGCCTTTTTCCTTTGCCGTGCATGGATTCTTTGCTGTGCGCATTTCATTGGCTTTGCCGTGAACTTTTTGTTTGCCGTGCGCTGTATTTCCTCTTTGCCGTGCACTCACCTTTGCCGTGCGTTTTTGTCGTTCTTTGCCGTGCATTCTTTCATTGCCGTGCGTGTTTTTGTCGTCGGACGGCAAAGATTTCTTTGCCGTACGGTAGACGCACAGCAATGTCTGGCTGCACGGCAGCGGCCATTTTTCCCGTAGTGAGGGTGGTTGGCGGCACACTAGTCGACTACAGGATGTATAGTTGGCTTTATTATATTTTGATTGATGGTCTGCTATGACTAGCTATCTTGTGCGATGGTTGAGTTGTAATATGGGTACTAAAATATTTTGAAACTTTGCAATAAAAGAAAGTCGTGTACATCATTTTGATGCAGAGGCTGGGATCCTCCCATTTCTAAAAAAAAATACTGATTAACTAGCGACAGCATCACAGCAATGTGGAGGGGCGTTATTCAAATCGGTTCCTAGAACAGCTCCTTTTTTTTAGATATGCATATATAGCAGGTACACGGGATTTCTGGACGATGATTACGTACCTGACAAGATAATGAAGCCACTCAACACCTTTCATTTGTTTGCTTCTGTCCCTGCCAAAAGCAAATTAGCGAGACCGAAAAGGCACTAAGGCACATAATTATTCTTTTAACTAAGCGTGTCTGGCTAACAAACTTCTTTATGTATCAGAATTTAAGGGCAAGCAGCTGTACGTAGCAGCTAGACAGCACCACATTCCACACTCCACAGCCTGTATATACCAGTATATATCTATATGCGCTTGAGCATTTCTCGTTCTGTTGCTAGCGAGGAAGGCGTGCATCGCTTGTCTGCAAAGTGCCAAAGTGGGATTACTGATATCTCTCGTCATATAATTCGTAACATCAGAAGCAAACAATTCAGCCCTGATTTTCGGCCATATCATGTTCCGTGGCCGACGATGCGATGTCCTTCGTTAAATGGTGCTGCAGAAATCATTTTCAAAAATGGAGTGATGTACAAGTTATTATCAAACAATGTATGGCAATTAGAACGGAAAAGCAACCCAAATACAGGTAACACATGCCAGTACAGCATAACTCGTTACTTTGTGATTATATGACTCCAAAAGGCACAAAGTTTATATGCAATATGAATGTATTGAATGAACGAATTATTCTCTAACCATGCTAATTATGTGGGAATTCATTTTGTTGAAATAAAATATTTTCAACCAAGTGGGAGATGTAGAAATATATGTCTTGCAACATTTTATATATCTACTACATCTTCTGAAATTATCACTTCAGTGTGGAACAATTATGAAAATAACAAAGAAGTAATAGTCATAATACAGAGCACAACACAAATAACTGATAATAAAGCATCCAAATATCAATCAAACATAGTCATATATTCCATAAATAGTTGTACGTGTTTGCAATAAGAAGTTGCACACCATTTTTTGTCCAACCATCCCGTTTCAGCGGGGTCTAATCATGGAACTAATTATAATTAAGTTATTCCTTTTACAAAGCTCCGAAGCAAAATATACACTCAACGAATATATGTGATCCTCAAATTAAAATCATCCCTTTGATATCTCAATCTGTCACTTTGGGGTCTCTAGATCCGGACAATAACAGGTGCATACAACTCATAGGTTCCGGACAATAACAGGCGCATACAACTCGTAGATAGGATCCAAAACAATGATTATATTCATTAAAACATAACATGTTCAGATATAAAATCATGGCACTCGGGCCCTAAGTGACAAGCAATGAACACAACAAGCTGCAACAACGATGATTAACACCAATAGTGGATACTAGGCATCATGTGCTAATAATCTGACATTTATTACATGAACGATCTTATCCAATCCCTACCATCCTTTTGCCTACATCAGGAAATTACTCACACATGGATGGGGTATCATGGTTGGTTTATAAAGAGGCGTTGGTGATGACGATGGCGACGATCTCCCTTCAATCCCCATCCCGACAGAATGCCAGAGCAGAAAACTTCTGCCCCCTGAACTAGGGTTTTCGGTGCCTGCAGAGCTCTGAATCGTTTCTGGAAAAACCCTCCATGGGGTCTCTGTTTTAGGTCAGGACAGTCTTATATGCGCAAGTGCGTCGAGAGGCGAGACCCCAGGGCCACGGGCGGCCAGAGGGCACGGCCTGGGGGTACTCGCGCCTAGGGGTTGCCCCCTCTCCTGGTGGCCCCTCCTGGTGCCCTCCTGACTTTGTGGCTCTTTTCACCCAAAACTTCCTTTTTATATTTTTTCTTAAATTTTCCGTGAAACTTTATTTATGCACAAAAATAAGCCACCAATGTAATTCTGCTGAAAATAGCATTAGTCTATATAAGTTCCGTTGAAATCATGCAAATTAGAGGTAAAATAATAGCAAAAGTATTTGGAATAGTAGATACATATGAGACGTATCAGCGCACACTATGAAGAGGATGAGCATGTCAATACCGTCGACGGTGATGACTAGCCAAAGGAAGATGTAGGACAAAATGATGCATGGGCGTACACCATGAAGAGAATGAGCATGTCAATACTTTCCACGGTGATGATTAGCCAAAGGACGGTGTGGGACAAAGTGATGCAGCACACCAACATGCGGTTGGGCGCCTGGTGTTTTTCCTACAGAATGATTGCCACCCATGGTTTCGGCGGTGTTTGTTACTCGTTCCCACTTGGCGGTGGCACCGACGAGGCTACTTTAAGGGTCTAGAGCACGCCTATAGGTCGGGCTAACTGGGCATCCTCCACGGACCTCAAGACTCAAGAGTATGAGGACCCCAAATACTAAAGTATTCTCATAATTATTATACATTTATCTTTATATCCAAGAAAGAACCAATCCCTATTTTGTTGTTATTTAGGAGGAATTCTTTATCATAAATCATGTATCTTGTAGGAAGAAACCAACATGGTTTTCCCATAAAGAACACAATCGTGTTAGCATTGGTAAGTTTAATTAGACTGATACTCTCTCTTGTGAGAGCCCTACTGGTTGTAAAATGAAAGCAACAATAACTATGTTTTCAATTTTAATATTATGTATAACTTTATATCTGAGAAAATTACATGAGAATTTGTGTACACTAGATAATATCAAACACATTTCGAAGAGCATAATAGATCAAACCGTATGAATGTGAAAGTTGTAGAATCCAAAATATTTTTTATGATCGTTGGTGGTTAGTTTAAGTGCCTATATTTCAATATTAAGTACATACAATCACGCATCGTGGGAATACTATTGAACACAATGTTATTTGACTAGAACAACTTGAAAAATCTAGCAGTTGAATTTATGCTCTAGAAGTTTTTATAAACTTGATGATGTAACGAGACACTAGAAACTGCTATTGAGATATTTATTGAAATACGGTCAATAGATATGTCTCCCAAATATTATGAGAGTTAAGTCTTAATTCAACTGCAAAAAATGAGTAGGCGTACAATTTGTTTTACAATATTCAGCCTATGTATATACGACAAAAACTAATAGAGTTTTGGTTACAAAATTATTTGGATTCAACACAGAAGGTAAATGTATTTTGAATGTATATTATGGTATAAGAAAGATACAAATAATATTAGTAAAAGTTTGTAGAGTTAATTGTGCTAACTATATATGGGAAGATATACTTATAAGATTGTAATATAATAAAACTAAGGTATAAGAAAGTATAAGAGTTTGGTATAAACATATTGGCTTAACTTGCCCCGGGTCTGAATTTCAATTTTCTATTCTCAAATACAGAAACAAGAAATTGTTGTATCCGTTCCGTACTCCCCAATGTATGTAACAAACAAGACAACATTGGTTATTGCACCATCAAGAATGTGGTAAGTTTTTAGCTCTTAGCGAAGTAATTTAGTTTCTATACTTATTGCATTGCACTTATGAAATTTAAAACTGTTTTTATTATAGATGTGAATCCTTTGGACATAATACCACTACGAGAGCATACAAAGCTTGTTGTAGTACTACAACTATTCCAGGTAATAGTGGATTTCCAAGACTCAACGTAAATGCTCAAGTTATCGATATCCTATCACAAGCGGATGGAACATGGAGAGAGATAATCATCCCTGGAGGGGTGCTAGAATTTCTAATTTCTTGCGTTAAAGTAAGTTATAAACTAAAATGCATTGTCTATGCTTGTTAAATGTTATTTGGGAGAGTTGATATTGTATTTCCTCCACTCCAGGGGAAAAAAGTGAAGTTGATGTTGAAGGGTGCCTTAAAAAGCTTGTTGAGTACCACAAAAATGTGCTAGTTCAGCCGTTGGCCAAAGAAGCAGAAGAAACATGAAAGGAAACCACACAAATAATTTTTTTTCAAGTATTTGACCATCTAAGTGTAACTTCATTAGTTTGTGCTTGAGAAGTGGGCAAGTGGGAGTGTGTAAGCAACATCGAGAGGAGGAGGAGCAACGTGGATGGAAGAGAGTAAGAGGAGGTGGCATGAAGCCACGAGGAGGAGATGGGAGGAAGCGAGGCGGAGGAGGTGACAGGAATCCAGGAGGAGGAGCCCATCCAATGGTGGTCTAGGGAAAATTCTTACTTAGATTTTTTGAGGTAGTTAACGTGTTGGCTTAAAGTTTTTGCTCATTGTAAACTCTCCTAAGCCATGAGCCATGGAAAGTGACATTACAGTAGTAGTCCTATATTACATTTGATGACGCAATTATGTTTGAGTGGGTAGAGAGAGACCTAGGGAGATGTTTGAGTGGGTAGAGAGAGACCTAGAGAGATGAAGCTTTTGAACAATGGTGGATATGAGCTGAAAGTCGTGGTTCCTCTTAGGGAAGAAGAAGCACCCTTTTATATGTCCACCGAAAAACTAGCCATTTGTGACCAGAAACATGCCATCCGGAATGGATCCGAAATATCCTGGATACTCATAATATTCTTAGCCATTCCGAAAACCTAACAGAGAGTTTCACCCCTCAGTCGGAACCGGCCGGGAATTAGTCTGGAAAATTCCAGACATTCAGAATTTTCCGGGCCATTTCGACAGTTCTTTTGGGAAACTTTTATAGGATTCTTCTAGTGAATGTAGGAAGGCTAGTGGGGGGGGGGGGGGGGGGGGGGTGTGAGTATAGGTTTTCAGTCTAAGTGAATGATTTCCCTAAGGCTTCCATTGAACAACCTCTCGTGATAGTACATATTCTCTAAAAGATAGAATAAATAATATGAATAATACATGCATCGTCTTCGATCCTTTATCCATTTTGAGGGGCCTATCACCGTCTTGTGCTTTTTCATCCAATGTGCCTAAAACAGTTAGCACGCGATGGGATTTCACTTATGTTGTTATCAAACACGCAAAACCAATTAGGGATGGAATTGTCCTTTCACCCCGACCTACAGCCATGGATGTGACATCCGGCCAATGGTGCCACCTTGAGGAACATTCGACCTATAACGAAATCAAACAATAAATCACTTGTCATGAATTTTATTAGAACATCTCCATCGGCGCTCCCAATAGAGTGTCCGGCGAGTCTCACGTCGCGGCCAACATAGCCATCTTGAGGAACATTCGACCTCTAATAGAATCAAATAAATCACTTGTCTCGAATTGTACTAGAACTCTATTGGGAGCTGTTGCTGCCTCCGATGCTCCCAATAGGTTTTTTCTAAAAGTATTTTGAAACATAAATATAAGCGAACCAGCGTTTTTTCATTGAAATTTAAAGGACATTTAACAAACTTAAACGAAGTTCAATAAACAAATTTTAACAAACTTAAACCAAATTTAAACTAAATCGTAGATCTAGCCGGGCATCCCGCTCCGGCCACAAAAATCACCATTTCCCCTTTATTTATTTTTTAAACGGCATTAAAAGTTTTGTTTCAATCTATTAATTAAGAAGAAAAGATTACCCAGTTAATTAACGGAAAACCGGACGAAAACCGTTACAACAAAATCGCAACCATAAACGAACAACTCCCCAGCAAGCAACGACTTGATCACCAAGAAGCTCGTCTGACCTACCACGACCACAAACCGACGACAGGACAACTCTAAAAGGGTCCATCTATCAAGCAGATGCGGAAGCTTTCCTTACGACATCAATTTTCTTTCTTGTCCTCGTAAGAGACTTCTTCACGTTCATGATTACACCCGAAACGTTTCCCGTCAAAACGCAAACAATATCCTTGCCATAACCAACACCCTCCTGAGAGACTTCTCCATTTTACTTCCCCTTTATTACTCACAGTTCCAAAATTACAAGTAAAATCTCTCCATATGTAGCTACAAATCAATCATAGCTTCAGTTCAAGGCGTTCTCCTTCTACTCGCCGAATCGGTGCATTGCCATCTGATTGCTCAATTGATCTGAGACTTGAGAGGCGTGAGCACGAACATCCTGGCCGTGTGCGACGTCAGGTTGAAGGCCATCTTATCCGTGAACTTGGCGTCCAGCGTCTTGTGCTGCCACAAACAAAACAACATCGGCAACAACGTAAGACAATGGTCAAGATCATGGAAGAACCCGGAGGCAGTCTGAGATAAAATGCCAGGAAGGAAGGAAGGGAAGGTAGCCGTACCAGCCAGAGGTCCCTGGCCTCGACGGTGGTGCCGGCGGGGAGGCCGATGTCGTCCCAGTGCACCGTCATCTCGACCTCGTCCGTCGCGTGGCGGTTCGCCATAAGCACCGCCATCCTGTAACCCGACAGCGGCGCCGCCCAGATCTGCATAACACAGGTTCTCATCATATCAGTGTTCAGTTACGATGTGAGAAAAAAGTTTTAACAGTCTCATAATGCATCATTACCTCTTTGCTCCCCTCCATCCTCACCTTCTTCCCCTGGACGCCGAGGCTATCTGCGCCGACACCGTAATTATCAGTTTAAACGCAACAGAGAGAGTTGAAACTCGAAAGTGGCAGCTGCAGAGCAAAAAGGGAGAGAGAGTATGAAGATCACCTTGGTTGACGGCGATCACCTCCTTGTTGGCGAGGATGTCGTACGTATTCTGCGACATGTGCCTCACGTCGCAGCCGATGATCAGAGGCGCCTGCATTGCATATGATCAGAGGTGTCCTACGCTTCGTCTGCCGAAGCCTTCTGCGTTCACTTCTGGATTTGGCACGGATGAGACTCTGTTTCTGCAGTTGCCGGATAGTGTGTTTAAGGAGCATCTGGCTCCGGCGAGCTCGCCCACTGCTCTGGTATCGATTGTTGGAGAGGCGGTCACTGCTGCTGCCATTCAGAGTCTGATGTCGCGGATGTGCCCTACGAGTTCTCAGTGGAACTGGGAAGCCATTCCTCATGGTTCTGATGCTTTTCTGATTGGCTTCCCTTCTTTAGAGGATCTTCAGAGAGTGGATGGTTTCCAGATGAGCGTTCCTTCGTTTATGGCTCAGGCTACTGTTTCTATTTGGACAGCTCAGGATATTCAGCCCAAGAGGGTGCTTGAGCAGGTGTGGGTCCATGTCCAGGGTGTTCCATACACTGTCAGACATTTTCTGGGTCTTTGGGCAGTGGGTTCTCTCATTGGCACTACATTGGATGTGGACCTAGTCACTTTGAGGAGTCAGAACATTGTCAGGATCTTGGTTGGCATGATTGACTCTTCGGTTCTCGAGAAAAGGGTGGATGAGAAGGGCCCTTATATTGGGGCAGCTTGCGTTATTAAGCTTGGGGAGTATGACTTCTTCTTCCGACGGGAGTCAGCTGATTTCGTAGTTGATCCGAGTTTTGTGCCCTTCTTCTGGAGGCGCAAGGGGGATGACCCGGATTCTGATGCTGCTGGTAATGCTAAGGGTTCTTCTGGTTCTATGGATCATGCGGCTGCGCCTGGCGGATCTGGCTCTCAGAGTTCCAATATGGAGGTTGATGCAAATGCTGCTTCGGGGGCTCCAGTTGTTGGGCGCTCTGCGGCATCTCTTGCTGGGTCTCCTTTGAGGCCGTTGGTGGCTATCACTCCGTATAACCCTAATCCGCAGACGCCTCGAGGTATTGAGATTGTTTCTGAGTTAAGGCGCTCGTCTCCTCATCTGCTTCGATCGGATACGGTACAGCTGGGCCGGCCTGCTTCCGCCAACCCTCTTGGGTCGGCTAGGCCCGAGACGTCTCCGGTGCTACCGGTGGATACTAGCCCGGTTGTGGCATTGGCTGCCCAGGTGTCTGCTACGGGTGCTCTTCTTCACTCGTCGGGTTTGGCTCCGGCCTCACCTGTGGATGTCGTCGTGGGTGGGGTGGAGCCCGGCTTCGGTGGTATGGGCGTGGGGGAGGCTTCGACTTCGACTGTGCCTCTCCATGCCATGCTGCCAGAGCTGGTAGCCCTGGACACTCCTGTGGTTGTGGATGGAGCGATGGAGGTGGTCTCTTCCTCGACTTTGACCCCTCCGTCACCTGTTCGTCCTCTGCGGTTGGAGCCTGAGCTGGTACCTTCCTCGCCTTTACCAGCTCAGGGCGTAGTGGGGCTGGGGTCGGCACCTTCGTCGCCACTGCCGACCCAGGCCTTCGCTGCGCCGGCGTCGCCTACACCTACTGGAGGCTCTGCTTCGCCTGGTACGCCTCCCCTTATGGTGGCGCCGACTACTACTCCGACCCGCCGTAGTGAGCGGTTTGGGGTGGGGTTGGAAGGGGCCTCTGCCACTAATAAGGACTCGTTGGCGAAGGCTATGCGTCGCAAGGCAACTCGCAATTTGGACCCCATAGGTACGGATTTAAATTTAAAGTCTTTTCTTTCTTTTTCAAATAAGTCAATTCAGTCAAAGCTTCATAGTGTAGGTTTTAATCTTGGTAGAGATAAGCCTCTAGTTGAGGTGTCAACTACTGTCTTGAGGCATATGGAATTTGACCGTCTAACGGTTATTCCAAAAGCATCGACGGTGTTGACAGCCACCTATGAGGATGAGGAAGAGGCGAATGCCACATCAGATGGTCAGCTTCTTTCTCATCTTGTTGGTGATGTGTCGGATGTGGGTTTGGATGAGGACGGGCTTAGTTCATTGTATGAGCTTACAGCATCCGGCCGGAAGTCTAAATCTGCCTCTAACAAGGCGTCCCGGAGACGGGCTAAGTTTTCCAAATCCCCAATAGTTTCCAAATGAATGGCATGTTTGCAAATAGCAGAGGTCTTGGTGACTTGGCTAAACATTTGCACTTCGCTGGATGTATTCGGGATCATAATTTGGATTTCTTAGCTATTTCGGAGACGGGTCGGCGGGAGTTCTCGCAAGGTCTATTGGACCGCCTTTCAGGTGGTATGGATTTTGCTTGGTATTCTCGCCCCCCGCGGGGTCGTTCGGGTGGCATCTTACTAGGCGTCAGGACTGATTCCATAGAGGTGTTGGCCGTTTCGGATGGTGATTTCCACATTAAAATGCACATCCGAAATAAGGTGGACAACTTCATTTGGAGTCTTGTTGCTGTGTATGGGCCTGCCCAGGTATAGCATAAGTCCGACTTTCTTCGTGAATTGGTAAACCTGGCAAAAGACAATCCGCATCCACTTATCATTGGTGGGGATTTTAATTTGCTTCGTTTTCCGTTCGAAAAAAGTAGGGGACGTTTTGACAATCGTTGGCCTCTCTTGTTCAATGCGGTCATTGACAGCTTGGATTTAAGAGAGATTTCAATGGTTGGGAGACAGTTCACTTGGGCTAATTCCCTGCCTGTACCCACATACGAAAAACTGGACCGCGTGCTGATGGACGCCGATTGGGAATCTAAGTTCCCATTGGTTTCAGTACGGGCTCTAGAGCGTATTGAGGGTCTGTCGGATCATGCTCCTATTCTTTTGTCCACCGGTATGGTTACTCCTCCAACCAAACCACGGTTCAAGTTTGAACTTGGTTGGCTGCTGAGGGAGGGTTTCCATGACATGGTTAAAAGGATTTGGGACAGACCAGTCGCGGGTGCCTCTCCGATCCAGATATGGAATAACAAGATGCGGGCTATGCGCACTCATCTTGTAGGGTGGGCACGCCATACTACTGGTCTACTTAAAAAAGAAAAGTTACGTCTTTCCTCCATTATTGATGATTTGGAGGCCTTGACAGAGGTGCGCTTATTATCCCCACAGGAAATTGAGCTGAAAAGCCAGTCTAATGCGGAAATAGCTAAACTTCTGCGTGAGGAAGAGTTGAAATGGTATCAACGTTCTAAAGCAAAATTCATCCTTCAAGGGGACTCGAATACGCGCTATTTCCACAGTATTGCCAATGGCAGACATAGGAAAAAGCGCATTCATTCCCTAGTGCAGGATGAAGCAACGATTGAGGGCCAGGAGCAACTAAAGACGTACATTACTAATTATTATAAGGGGCTGTTCGGGGCTCCAGAGGATGGGAACTTCACTCTGGACGAGTCTAGAACAGCTGATATTACCCAGGTTTCTGTTCAAGAGAATAACCTGCTCACTAAATCCTATTCAGAGGAAGAAGTGCGTATGGCTGTTTTCCAAATGGAACACAATAAAGCACCTGGACCGGATGGTTTCCTAGCAGAGTTCTATCAGAATTTCTGGGAGGTAATCAAGTCTGATTTGCTTAATATGTTTGCTTCCTTACACGCTGGTCAGCTGGAGTTATTTCGTCTGAATTTTGGTGAGATTATTTTGTTACCTAAGATTAATGAGGCAGAAAGGATTCAACAATATAGACCTATCTGCCTTCTTAATGTAAGTTTCAAGATATTCACTAAAGTTGCAACGATTCGGCGGAGCAGTGTGGCGGACCATGTGGTCCGGCCTTCTGAGACTGCCTTTATGCAAGGCCACAATATCCTCGATGGGGTTGCAATCTTGCATGAAACGGTCCATGAATTGCACAGGAAGAAACTGAATGGGGTAATTTTAAAAATTGATTTCGAAAAAGCTTATGATAAAGTTAATTGGGCTTTCCTTCAACAGACGCTCAGAATGAAAGATTTTTCTTCTGAATGGCGTGCGCTTATTGATTCCTTTGTTTCGGGTGGAAGTGTGGCCATCAAAGTCAATGATGACACTGGTAGATACTTCCAAACGAAAAAGGGTCTTAGACAAGGAGACCCTCTGTCGCCAATACTATTTAATATAGTGGCGGATATGTTGGCCATCTTGATCGAGCGTGCTAAGTCCGAGGGTCAAATTGAAGGTGTGATCCCCCATTTGGTCGATGGTGGATTATCGATCCTTCAATATGCCGATGATACAATCCTTTTTATGGAACATGACATCGAAAAAGCTCGGAACCTAAAGTTAATTCTATCGGCATTCGAGCGATTATCGGGTCTAAAGATAAACTTACATAAAAGTGAATTGTTTTGTTTTGGCGAGGCCCAGGATGAAGCTTCTGTGTATGCCGAGCTTTTTAGGTGTGCACAGGGCCAATTCCCTATCAACTACTTGGGGATCCCGATTCATTATCGGAGACTCACAAATGTTGAATGGAAGTTGGTGGACGAAAGACTTCAGTCTCGTTTAAATAGTTGGAAAGGTAAACTCCTATCCCTCGGAGGAAGATTGGTTCTCATTAATTCAGTCCTGACAAACATGGTGCTGTATATGATTTCCTTCTTCCAATTGCCTAAAGGGGTCTTGAAAAGATTGGATTATTTCCGCTCAAGATTCTTTTGGCAAGGGGATAGTGAGAAGAAGAAGTATCGACTGACTAAATGTGGAGTGTGGTTTGCCGGCCAAAATACCAAGGTGGGCTCGGAGTTCATGACCTCGAGGTCAAGAATAGAGCACTACTTGGTAAATGGTTATTCAAACTTCTTTCGGAAGAAGGAATTTGGCAGACTCTTGTAAGAAGGAAATATGTGGGGGAAAAAAGCTGTATCCCAGGTTGTTTTCCTGGAGATTCACACTTTTGGGCTGGTCTCATGGCCACAAAAAAGTATTTCTTCCCACATGCTTCATTCTCCATTAAGAATGGATCGGAGATTAGGTTCTGGGAAGACAGATGGCTTGGCCAAACTACTCTTCGTGAACAGTATCCGGCTCTATATAATGTGGTGCGTTACAAAGGCGATACATTGGCTAAGGTGTTGGGTACATCCCCACCTAATGTATCGTTTAGGAGAACGCTATTAGGGCCTCGAGAAGCAGCTTGGAATGCTTTGTTGCTTCGGTTGGACTCTGTTCAACTCCAGGGAGGCCCTGATGAACTTCGTTGGATTCCAACTAAGAATGGTATTTTCTCGGTTGCTTCCATGTATAGAGTTCTTATCCAATCTGATGTTTTGGAAGATGAAGATACCTCTTAAAACAAAGGTGTTTGCGTGGTATCTTCGTCGGGGAGTTATTCTTACAAAAGACAACCTTGCCAAGCGCAACTGGCATGGGAGTAAAAAGTGTGTTTTCTGTACTCATGATGAGTCCATTAAACACCTTTTCTTCCAATGTGAGTTTGCTCGGTATATATGGTCAACTGTCCAAATAGGTTCTACCTTATATCCCCCACGGAGCGTTGCAAATATTTTTGGCAACTGGCTAAATGTGGTCGATCCTAGGTTTAAATTACTTATTAGGGTGGGAGCGATTGCCGTTATTTGGTCGCTTTGGCTGTGTAGAAATGACAAGGTTTTTAATGACAAAAATTCTTCTATTCTGCAGGTTATCTACCGTTGCACAGCTACTCTCCGATTATGGTCGGTTCTTCAGCGTGTGGAGCACCGGGATTTGTTCTTGGAGGTATCGTCGCGATTGGAGGCAGCAGCCAGGGAGCTTTTCTCCCGGCATGGATGGTCGCATAACCTGCGGATCAGCTCTTAGTTTCCTTGGGCGGTCTTACAATTTCTCAAGTTGATATGTAATCCGCTCTTTTATTTCTGTTGCTTTGGACATGTTGGACGGTTTTGGGCTGTGTGCATCTCAGTTATGCAGAGGCCGGGTGTAATGCTTAATGCTTTTTAAGTAATAAAATCTCTTTATCAAAAAAAAATGATATAACTGCTGTCAGTAGAGCAATGTCCAGAAGGCAGAGTATCATTCGTTCGCTGAACTGACCTTTGAGATGGCCCAGATACTGAAGTGCACGATGTACTCGTCGTTGGTCATCCCCCCGTTGCCCACCTCCAGCATGTCAGGATCTGCATCATCGGACACCACGTACCGGAGCGTCAGAAAACAAGCCAAGATCAGACGAACCGGAGCGTCCATCAAACTCATTTTTTGGTTCAGACTTCAGAGACTGACCGTTCCAGCCGCCGGGGCGCGCGTACTCGGCCCACACCTCGTTCTGGTCCGCCCTCGACGTCATGCTGCAAAACCATTTCTCAGTCTCTGAAGAATGAATACTACTCGATCCATTAGTTGCGACAGAGTTGCAGTGAAGCTGCTGACCTCTCCCAGGTGTCCTCGATGTCGTCGGTGGTTCTCCAGCTGTTGCCGTACGCCGCGCCCCACCGCGCTGGGTGCATGTCGCCCCTGCTCACAGTCGCCGGCCGGAAGAAAAGAACCCATCAGGAATGCAGAATTCAGGTCGGTTGGTGCATTCACAGAGCGATCAGGCGTCGTACCATTCACAGATCGAGAAGTAGATGGGCCGGCCGGCCTTCATCAGAGCCTTGCTCATCTCAGGGTACCTCTGCAGCGGCTTCAGGTCGCCGTTGTTGCAGTTGTCGTACTTCAGGTAGTCCACTCCCTGCAACAGGAGATCCGATACAGTTTCTTCGTTATACGCGCCAGAAATCATCTAAGGGGGTGGGGCGATTGATCAGAGCTTGAACCGATCCTTACCCAAGAGGCGAAAGTTTTGGCGTCCTTCTCCTCGTAGCCGAGGGATCCAGGCTGAGCCTTCGCACAGGTCTTGTATCTGCAGGTCACAGTAAATCATCCCACGACAAACCACTCTGTGAATTGAGTCCTAGTAGCTCACTACCAATTTGGAAACTATCTGATGAACTTAACATCCTAAGTGGTACTTACCCAGCATCAGAGTAGATGCCAAGCTTGAGCCCCTTGCTATGGACGTAGTCTGCAAGCGCCTTGATCCCGTGGGGGAACGTCTTCTTGTTCGCCACAAGATTGCCCTGCAGCAGCAACAAAGATTCATCATCCTAACCGCAAAATTTCAGTTTGTACTATGGATCGATCAACGGTATACGATTTTCAGACGACTTCAGACATCTGAATAACAGATAGTACAGACCTTGGCATCACGTTCGGGTTCTGCCCAGCAATCATCTACACAACAGAAACACAGAGTCAGCTTAATTCAATTCATCCACTCCTAGTCAATCAATTTTTTTGATATTCTCAAATACAAAAGCAGAGAAGGGAACTAAGAATAAAAAGGATTTGACTGTACAAAAAGCAGAGAAAGAAAAAACAAGGGCGTATGAGAGTGTGGCAGCAAGCAACGCACCAAGATTGACGTATCTGTAGCCGGCAGCTGCGAGCCCAGTGGACACAAGCGCATCGGCTGCTCGATCAGACAGACAGACAGTGAAATTAACGAACAAGAGAACAAAATAAACAAAGATTTTTTTTATTACTACTAAGAAGGGAGTCAGGGACTAGAAGCTAGTGGTACCGGTCTCCCTGATGACAACTTCGCCGTTGCCGTCGCACCCGAAGTGATTCCAGCTGTTCCACCTGCGATTACAACATGGGATTCGATCAGGGATTATGCTAGCTTAAGAAGAAGAATCAGCAGCAGCAGAAGCTCTTGCCCCATGGGTGGAGTGGAGCCGAGGCCATTGGCCAGCATGCTCCTCCGGTGCGCCTCTCCCACGTGCACCACCCTGCACTCGCCCACGGTGGCGGCGGAGGCCAGCAGCAGCAGCAGCAGCGCCGGCAGCCCGGTCCATGGCGAGCCACGATCACCCTCCATTGATCACTCGCCGAGCCTCTCTCTTTCTGCCTGTTGTGACTGCTGAATGCCTGGTGGTTCTTGGCGTCGAAACAGAAATCTCGTTGCCGTACCCAGCCGTCCGCTGACTGTAGGCGCCGTGGGTCAATGCCCAGTTTCCACAAGCGACTGGTGGCGTGGCATGCTGCCACGTGTACCTCTCGGAAGCTGGACAAAGGAACAAGAAAGAACGGAATTGCACCAAGCACGATTGGCGCAGGAAACAACACGCGGATTGAAACGCACTGCGCTCCACAGCGGGGACAGAGACCTCTGCGTTATGTACGCTCTTTCGGTGGTCAGATCAAATCAAAGCCTCCTTCGAACAGAGGTTAGAGCATCTTCAACAAACGCGAGGTAGCGCTGCGCGAAAAAAAAATTAGAGCGCCGAATTAGCATTTGAGCGGGCAGGGAAGGGAGGTTGCTTTTTCAGTCGCTGGAAATTTTAGCGCATGCATGTTGAGCTTTTCCAGGCGCGCTAAAATAGCGCGCCGCAAATACGTTTTTGCAAACTAAAATACGAAAACAAGATCAAACAAATCAAAATAAATAGACCGAAAATAAAAATACATTAACATAGTGCAGAAAAGTAATATATTTTATTAGCATGCATAATCCTAAGCCCTAATTTTCGTCGTCGGTGGAGGTCGGGACGTCCGTGTCGGTGTAGATGTCCAGCCACCGCTCGTCCAAAGTCAAGTCAGGTTGAGTAAAGAGTAGTGATTCCTTGATGGGAAGCACTGCTCGATACCAACCGATTAGTGGTAGGTTTACGGAATGAGTACAAGCAACTAGATCTCGTGGTCGAGACGAGCTCTATCCGTCTCGAAACACCAGACTGGACCCTAGCGTATTGGGTTAAAGTGTCTGTCCGAGGCGGGGGGTGCCCGGATATCTCTGTAGTTGCTACTCATTTCCAACCTTTAGCTAGGAAGAGACCAGTACTGGAAGAGACAACTGTTTAGAGAGGACAAGGTCGTTGGAGGTAAAACTGCACTAGCTGCCGGCCTCCACCTCGTCATACGCTCGCTGCGACGCGGCTTTGCGCGCCCGCTTCTCCTTGCGCAGCTGCTCGCGCTCCGTCCTCCGCACCGCTCGCTCGGCCGTCCGGGTCGTCCAAACCCGTACTCGGCGGCGGCCTCTTCTGGGTGGGCGCGGCGCCACTCCGCCGCGACGCGCTCGTCCATGTGCGCTCGGAGTATGCGGGCCTGGCCCCGGCGGTGGGCGTGGCACTCCTCCTCGTCGATGAAGGCCGGCGGCGGCGCCAGTTCAGGCGCGTGTTGCGCTTCACGCGCGTCGAGGAAGTTCATGTGGCCGCCCAGCCGGCCGAGCCGCCACACCGCCGCATCCCAGGCGGGACGGCCTCGTGCGAGGTGCCGTACGTGCCCAGCACGATGCGGTCGTCGCCAGAGCGGATCTCCGCGAAGAAGTCCCGTTGGGGTGTGCGCGGACGCCGCGGTAGCCGGAGGCTCTTCGGCGTCGTGGCGGCATGGCGCCGACGGAGTGCGTGGAGAGTGGGAAGAGAGTGGGGAGAGAGTGGGGAGGGGAAGTGTCGTGGCGAGCGTGGGAGCGAAGCGGAAGCGGTTGCGCGGCGCATGGCTGCCCAGCGCGCTGGACGCGGTGCGCTATATAGCCAGCGCGGGCTGCCGCTTTATCACGCGCGCGCCATCTGTTTTCCCGCGCGCGGGACTTTAGCGCGTCCGCTGGAGCGTGCGAAATGCCCCGCGGCGCGCTAAAGCGGCGGTTTTTCCCACGCGCGCTTCTTTTGTTGCGTTTGTTGGAGTACCACAATTTTTAGTTTTGAATAGATAACACAACTTGACAAGTTCACTCTAGTACTTCACGATGCAGCTATTTGGAGAATTTTAAAAAAATATATTATTTTTAAATAGAAATTTGAAAAATAATATGCGAAAAGTTTTATTTTCAAAAAAATACGTTGTCGTCTTGACCCAAGTCAATTAGTTCCTTTCATCATGGGCAAATCGAATGGTGGTTCAGGCCACGTCGCCAACCGACGCAAATAACTAATCGTCGGCCAACTTTAAAGGACATTTCGTCTTTTTTTTTTTTGAGGAAAAAAGGACATTTCGTCTTGGACCAAGTTGAAACGATCTTTCGTCTTGTGCCAAGTTGAAAGGTTTTGGGATATTATTTTTAATTTACTTTTAGAGGATTTTATCTTAGAATAAAAATTCTATGTGTTCATTATTCAAAATAGGGATTTAAGCTATACTTAAATTCTAATTTGAGATAATATTTTCTAAAACTATTTTTGTGTAAATCTTATTTTGAATAACTTTGATGATAACATTAATTTGGATAAAATTAACTTTAAAATAAAATACCTCAAGTATATCTTGAGATTCCTTAAAATATTATTCAAAGAAATTGAGAAATTCTTAAAATAATCAACAAGTTAAAATAATCTAAAAAATTAAAATAATCAGCAAGTTATTTTTTTGGACTTGTTGATTGAGAAGTTCTTAAAATAATCCACTAGTTAATTATTGGACAAGTTAACCGAGAAATTCTTAATAGAATCAACAACTTGGTTCAAAAGGACAGCGTATTATTTTTGAAACATAGCTTTGGAAAAATATTATCTCAAATTCGATTTTAAGTATAGCGTAAACCCCATTTGGAATGATGAACAAGTTGAATTTTTATTCTAATATAACTTTTTATAAATCAATCAAAAATCATAGTCCAAAACCTTTCAACTTGGCCCAAGATGAAAGGTCCTTTCAACTTGGCCGAATACGAAAGGTCTTTTGACTTGGCCGAAAACTATTAGTTCTTCCCGTTGGCCGGCGATGTGGCCCGAACTACCTTTCCACTTGGCCCAAGACGAAAAGAACTAATGAACTTGGGTCAAGACGAGAGTGTATTATTTTTAAAAATAAAACTTTTCGCGCATTATTTTTCAAAACTCTATAAATTTTTTTTAAGTTCCCTATTTCGAAGCATGGGGTCTGAAAACTCAGCAGATTATGCACGGCATCACCTCGGGAATTGCTGATTGCCGGGATAAGATAGAGGTTGTTCCAGCATACAGTTTGGTGCCCTGCCCACTCTCTGTCTCTTCTTCTGTTTTTGTTTTCTCAGTTTGGAGTAACTAGGCTGGTTTCAAGTTACATCGAGATCCTGGTCCTGATCACGTACCACCAACGGAGAGCCTAGTAGCTGCCAATCCATCGCACGGCGAGCGTGCTTCTAATCCTATGGCTCCCGGCTGGTCCGATAGGAATCAAAAAATCGGGATGCCTAGTAGCTGCCATGTTTTCTCGCCACCCGGTCGTTGTCTCGGTAGTCTCCACTTGTTCCTGGTTGTGACCGCCGCCCGCCCGGCCGATCAGCCGATGTCGCCGTCGACGCCGGCCTATCGCCGTATTCTGGAAGGACCCACCGTGCGACTCTCCGACCGCATCGCATCAGCATCTCTCTTCTTCTAACTTCTAAAGATTCTCATTAAAAAGGAGTGGAAGATTTTTCGTCTTTAAAAGTTCTTATGTAAGTTGTTAGCTATTGACTACAAGTATATTATGGGAATTTTTCCTTGCTTGGATTCTTTTGCACTTTTTTTATAACAAAATTATGAAATACAGTCTCTCCAAATGATCTTTTACAACTTTTATATGGTACAATCAAACATATTGTAGTCCAAGTATCTATCTACTAACTATATTAAAGACAAACGAATTCTCGCGCTGGGAGACCTCCTGCTACTGTAGCTACAGTACTACAGTAACGCGATCCAGGCCATCGAACGGCGATCCGACGGCGCGAGGGACGCGTCCGTGACGGTTTCGCAAAAAAGCCCCTCTCAAAATCGTAAATCGAACCCGCAGTCCAAGATTTAACGCAGCGAGGGACCTCTACGTGATTCCAGTGAAACGCAAGGGCTTTTCAGCAAAACCGCCCGCAGAATCCCCTCCCTCCCCTTCTCTCTCCCGAAACGCCGGAGGTCGCCGCCGCCGCCGCCGCGCGTTGCCGCCGCTCCGCCCTGCCGCCTCCTCATCGGACAAGGCAGGCTGACATGGATCAGAGCTCGTCCTCACCTAGGGCTTGTCCTGGCGCGCATCCCCTGTTATCTCTCCATCGAGCTTCCTCTTTCCCGAGAGAACCAGACGCGCCTCCGCTTCCTAGGGTTCGGCCGCCGCTGCTTACCGGCTAAGCCGCCGTAAAAACCCGCCCCAATCCCCGCCGCCAGGTCGCCTCCCGACGAGTTGCAGTACCTGGAACTCGAACGAGGTGTGGAGGAGCTGCACAGGAAGCCGTTCGACCGCCGCCGCCTACTTCCCCGCATCAGGCCGCAGCCTCCATCCCCGTCGCCTCCTTCCTCGCACCGAGTTTTCCGTCAGCAGGTCAGCTCCCACCGCAACTTCCATCCCCGCCTCCTTCCCCGCATCAGGCGCGCCGGCCGACGAGCTGCTGCCCATGGAGCTTGACCGAGGAACCCATGATCTGTTGCGCCTGGGGCTTACTGACTGCTTCTTTGCCGTTGGTATCGCTTGCTGATAGGCTGTTGGTATTCTAATTTTGAGTTGGATTAATTACTACCTATGAATACGAGCGTCGTTGAGTTAGATGGTAGATAACTTTGGCATATTGTACACTGATGATCATAGCACGGAGGCATATGCTTGTGCATTCTTTCTTCTGTTGGCACATACTGATTGTATGACAGAGAACACATTAGGTGGGATTATCATTCTGCAAAGATGGGTAGTATGTACTACTGATATAAGAATGTACCTGCTTTCATCACATGAGTGTGCTCTTTTTTAGCAACTTCGCATTAGCTGGCAATTTCAGTAGTTTATAAAGGTATACCATGCACCTTAACAGATTTAGGTACTCTACTACTAGATTTATTTTTATGATGACAGAGCTAAACATATTCAATGCATATGTTGTTTCAGTGCATATGTTGTTTACAAAACTTTCTGAAGGAACTTCTATGTTGGTGATCTCTCTTTAGATTGCGGAACAAAGCGATATTGTGCTAACACCAAACTTAGCAACTCAGTCTGTCTGAGAGAGTGTATTTTGATTTTATAGACATATTAGTTCTTACTTTGTTTGTAATCATCTTAACTTTGATCAATATGTCATGTTTCCTTAATAGTATGATTCTATGGTCTGTTGATATCATGTCTGAAATAAATGCGCAAATCAGAATCGATTTTTACCCTTCTCGCGTCATTTAGAAGGTCTATATCCATAGGTGAGATTTGCTTGGTCCTCAAACCACTGAATGAGCTATTTGTGTTAATTTGAGATAGATTACTGTGTAGATTGACTTCTCCTATAATTTTGTTTGCTGATATAAGGGTGTATAGCTAAGATAATTTTTTACCTATGTAGAGAATTATGCCGGCAAACTGATTCAGCGATTTTGTAGTACATCATAGTAGAGCACCCTGGACAGAAATCCATGCAAGTATACTAGCCCTTTCTACAGTACCAACATTCCTAGCCCAAGGTATACTCAGTTCTTTAAACCTCACCATGTTCTTTTGCTTATCAGCTTTGTGGAATCTCTATATCATAGTTGCTAATGACTAAATCGTTATTGATATTGTTTTATTTCGTGGTATTGCACAAGATTTATCATAATAACAGCCGATGTCATCATGTTGGAGTCTTATGGATTGACTTCAGGTGTAGCTGCAAAGATATCAGTTCAAAGTCGGCATATCCGCATATGTAGCACCACCTTGACGTAGAATGCTATGCAAGAATTATGTGCTTAATGTCATCATGTCACGGTATTCGTTTTGATGATGATTAGGTGTAACTGAACTGATCCCATTCAACAACTTTTCTTAGTAGGTCTAGCTTTGAACATCTAGCTATTGCTGGCCCAAGATATACTGCGTGGTATGTTCTTTGGTTCAAAAACGGATGTCATGATTTTCTTTAGTCGACATAGTTCTATATACAAAATTTGTGGCATCCAAGAAAAGAGGCATGGAATATGCTGACACAAAATTTGGCGAAGGTCGCGCAACGTTTCTGTCCCGGTGGTGACCGCGCGTGAGGCTGGCCGTGGGGGATTTTGGGGCGGATGCGTGACGAAAACTGGGACCTTGAGCCAGCGTCGGCGGCGCGGCAGTGCTTGTGGAGCAATTCGAGGGGAGTTTGTGGTGGGGATAATTAGGGGATTTTCGCAACATTAGCGTCTTTTGTAGATGATTTATGCGCCGAGTTTTTGGTGAGCTTCCTGTGGCTTGCGACTTAGTGTTTTTGGTTATTCTTCTAGCGACTAGCGGTGATTGGACCTGTGGACAACGTGAAACCGGTTGTGGGTTCATTGGTATGGATCTTTTGTAATCTCAACAAATAAAAATTACTATTGCATTCTGCATTCTCATGCCTGGAACCTAGACCCTTGCGCCTCCTCTACCCAGCAATATAGTCGTTGCTCTTGTGGAGCCAGGCATCGCCAGGGCTGCAAGCCATCTCCAATGGATGAAGAACAAATGGACAATGTTTTGGTGCTGTAAAGAACATTGTGTCCTCCTGGAGTTCACTCCATGTTACACTTTGTTGGAGGTAAGATCTTGCTATGACATTTTATTGGACAAAGGGAAGAAAGCCAACAGATCAAAGCCTCAAATAGAATACACAGATCAATGTTGTATAATGACTGCTTTGTAGACATAAAGCATGAGTGTTAAGAGTTATTGGTTGAATTGTTTCAGTGGAGAGATACTTGTGGGGGATATTACTTCTCAGTTCCCTTTTGCTAACCTGAATAAAGTGTACGGCCGTATTTATAATCTCTTAACCTGTTTGCACTTTTTGTGATGGTTTAAACATTGTTGTTTCATCTCTCTAAAGATTTTCGGTGGGATGCGAGAAATATTATGTTGATAAGTTGATAAATGTGTCTGTTGTTTGTAATAAAACACTGCAGTTTATTCTTTTCTAATAAATGTTGAAACTATTATACATCAGTCAAGGTACATGTCCATCATGTGTCAAACTAAGTGACAATTATGACATGGACTTTTTTTTTGAAAAGGGGATTTATCCCGGCCTCTGCATGCATCAAAGAGATGCATACGGCCTTTAAACATAAGCTGACAAATAGCCTTACAACGAACGAACATACAAACCTAAGCCACCAAACAGTAAAAAGCACCACAACTAGCACGAACGATGGAGAAATTCGGGGCCTTATGACCTGGCCACAGCCATCGCCGGCTCATTGGCCAACTCCAGAGATAAGGCATTGTGCACACTCTACGAATGTCGCCTCCACCATCTTCCGCCAACCCAAGTCCAGCGTGTAGATTGAAGCGACGACCCTCGTCAGACCTGCCGTCAACGCCACCATGGCACCAGAGACAACGCTCCCCACCTTGCCCCAGTCCACCATGTCACATCCGTTGTCGAGTCCTCGCTGCACCACACCGCCAAGACCTGTCGTCTTCGTCGTGACAGATGAAACTCTGCTCAACCGATAGACCCCTCTAGACATCACGTGTTCCAAAACGATGCCCCCAAGAGCGAGAACGACACCGAAAGTGCCTCCATCGTTCGATCTGGTAGATCCAAATCTTGGGTTTTCCCCGAAACATCTGGGCGGGAGGCGGAAGAATCACAACGATGACACCTTCATCAAGGTAGCGACGCTCGCGGGCGCGGCCATCATCGGCCCCGACCGCATCGGAGTCCCGCTCTCACAGGCCATCATAAACACCTCCAGATCCACCGCGAGTAGCAGCAGGATGCCAGGCATGGCATGCCACCGGAGGTGAGAAGCACCACGCGAGATCCGTCGCCCATGTCCTGGCGGGATCCACCCCTGCGCACAGCCCGATAGTACCGAGACGCATGAGACACCGATCTGCCCATGGAGAGGCCCACCCCTCGTCGTCTGCCACGCCGTGGATGCAAGGCCTCGATGTCCCCGTGGCGCCCAACGGCCGCGCCACGCCCGAGATCTTGGGCACCAACCCACGCCGGCACCATCTCGAACTATGTATGCTTGGTACGGTTTCCATGACATCATTTCGGGGCATTGAGCAAGTGAGACCACTGTTGATGAGTGGTGGATTAATCTTTCTTTTGGCCATGGTGGGGCGAGAAAATCTACATCCGCCATGTTGATATTTGTTTCTTGGGAGATTTAAAAAGAGGGAAAGGCTAGGGTGTTCAATTAAGGATGAGGTGAGTATATGGTGCTTGGCCGGTGCTAATTTTTTGAGCAATGTAGAGATTAGTCTCTTTTGTCAAGTCTTGGCGCTTACCTCTAAAACCATTTTCCTATTCGATGAAAAAAAGAAAAAACTATGTAAGTTGTTCTAATTCAACCTCTTCAGAGCCCATGGGTCAAAAATCATGAAATGATGTTTCGTGAGGATGAAACCATTAATTTTTTTGTTGATTAACGTTGTTTATTTTTGAATGTTGCACCGTCATTTGCACTATTTTTATTGATAATGATGTTGATGTCACTTTTCATTGCTTCATGAATATATCAGGATAGTTGGATGTCCAACAAGAAACCACAAATGGAGTTCGACCTCTATGGAACCTTTTATTTTGAAAAATCCGTAAATCATATTTTTAAGTTTAAAAAAGAATCTAAAAAAATCTTGGATGTATACAATGGTCTATTTCTACCAACTTGCAAAATCTAAAATCTAAATATTTCATATTCTGGACTACATAAAAATTGCAAAATCTGGCAGATTTGGATGAAATGGAATTTTGCATTGTTCATTATTTCCAAATGTCAGAATTTGTTATTTTTGTGCAGCCCAAAAATATAAGATATTTTTAGTTCATATTTTACATATTGGTAGAATACATTATTGTCTACATCCTGAATTTGTTTCAGATTATTTTGAAATTTATTTCAAATATAATTTTCGAATTTTATAAAATAAAGGATTTCATGGAGTTCGACCTCTATTTGTCCATTCTTGATGTCCAACAGTGTATTTTTTGTCATCTTTCCGGATGGTCAATATATGGAGATATGTATATGCACATGTACTTAAGAAGGTGGCCGTCTAAATCGGCCATGTTGTCATCCTACTGCCACGTGTCAGCGTAGGGTAGTCGACAAGGGGCTGGACACGATTCCGGGGCCCATCGCGTCGGATGTGTGTCTATCCTCTCTCTTTCCCTTTCTTCTGCGACTGCGAGCTGTATACACCCCAGCCATGTACGCTTTGGCCTCTTGCGAACGCTCTACTCAGACTGCCACTCAACTACTCAAGCTGAGTCGGCCAATCGTTATCCTGATAAACGTCGATACCTTATCCTGTACTAGTAATGTTGCACGTGCAATGCACGTATTAACTAATGTACATAATTTTAGTATGTATTAAAATAACTAAATCTTAACAAGAATGCCAACCAAATTTGATTCGTACAAATAATTTGTGAGTCAAATAATCATGTATTTGCAAAATAAAAATCTGGAAGGCACGATTGTCAAGCGAGTTCCCAAATTATATTGTACACCTCGCTGTAAAATAGTATTCCCTTGTTTATAACTTTAACGGTTGATATATTTACAAGTTCAATGTTAGAGAGGCATTGCATAACATATTCAGTTCTCAAAAACTTACTTACTAATACCCTGGTGAATACTTCATGCAACCAAAACCGACTATTACGAAATCAAACCAGCCCAGTCAGTTGATACAATTAAACCAGCTACAACTAAAAAAAGGGCACTGAGAGAGGAGCTTGTCCTGCTAGCCTCTGGTCATGCCTCGCCCCTGATCTGATGCACCTCATCGTCATTCTGTTTATGCCATTGCTTGAAACCGCCGCGGAACTTCTGCTTCAGGTCATGTGTAACTCACTGCATGCATCTTGTCAAGTTCTTATTGGACTTGTTGACGCCTTTTAATGTATTGTTGAAACTTTCTAAGCTCTTCACATGGGGAAAACAAGATTCAATTTGCCAAGTCTCCATTACCGTAGTAGTACATTCACCAAATTAATAAGGAATACATTACCAACTCACCTCCACAGCATCTACAAAGGACATCACAAGAAAGCAAAACTGAGCAGCTGCATACCACTTACCCGCTAGTGATGGAAGATATAACTCTAAAACACACACTTGCATAGTCTCCACATCTCATCAACCAAAAAATGCCTGTCGGCTAGAGCAAAAAATGGTTGGACAATCAACTCTCTTCTTCCTCTGGTCTGGCAGTATGACAAAAACTGAAAAGTAATTCACCATAAGAATTAATCGTATCTATTTTTATAGCCTTAATTAGAAGTGACATCCATGTAAAAACTGAACTATCAATAATTTGATCTTTATGGGTGTATCACCCCCATATAACATCATCAATGGAAAAATAAAATTGTTCTCATTTGTTTAATGAACGAAACTGATGTTACTTCTAGAAATGAACGTGCAGATATATCAATATAAAATGGCATACTTTTCATCCACATGTGAAAGGTGACCAAGAGATATATCTAGACTGATACAACAGTCAATAATCAGAGGTGTAAATTAAATGTTGATCTGAAAAAATAGCATACCTTGGACTCTTGCTCTTGTTGTGCTCAATAAAATCGGTAAGTTCAGTACCATCATCATTGTGTTTATGCTCGTGTGTAACCTGAAACGAACATATATCACCATAAAAACAATTGAGCTGAAACTACTTTATCGTAACTATCTTTTCTCTTGGAAAATGGATACATAGTTGGCCAAGAATCTTCCCAGCATCACATAAGTTCTTAATACATGCAAATTATATAAAACAAATTGGAAGCTTAAATTAATAAGTCTCACTGGCTACAAATTATTGGGGCTTATAGTACAATAATCAAGGATTATATGGTAAGCACAATAAAGTTTGACCTGCTTGGTAAAGCTACAGCTGCAAGAAACCATCAACCAAGGATGAAGAGTAAGCTACAAGAGAAGAAATAGTGAGCATTTGAAGTACCTCAACCCTTAAAGTCAACAATTCCAGGTCCTCTCTCATTTCGGCAATCATTCAAAGAATACCATATCCCAAAGAAAATCGGATATCTGTTGATGGTTATAATCATGTCCAATATATTTTAGATCAACAATATAAATGTTTCAGCGGATAGTCCGATGACTGAATAAAATTACCTGCAAGGAATAGAAAAATATATAATCAGTAAAATATCCATGGACCAAAACAGCAATAAACCAAAAGATCTTTGTGAGCAAATGCGCCTCAACATTTTGTTTTGCTAACAACCTTCAGTTGTCATATCTCTCTATACAGTCTATTTAAATTTTCCATTCAAGTCTGCCACTTCTGATTGTTATTTCCAACTTAAGAACATCTCCAGCTAGCTGTAAATAATATACAGTAGGTATTACCGTTCTTCCATGTACAACATGGTCCGGCTCCAAAACACTGTCAACCACAGATGGATCAAAAATTTCTACAAATTTATATCCACGAAGCATCCTGGCACGCCTAGTCCTTCATGATCACACAATCAGCTATAGTTATCTTATGAAAATGCTTGCCGATTTGTCTACACATAAACCAATGAAGTGTCACTAAAAGCTCGAGCAATATTACTGAAGATCTTGATTATTTTCTCAAATCAGATACAGTGGAGACATACGAATTACCTCAGCGATTTGAGCCTGCCATGAGAGCGTTGGGACTGTAACCAGAGCCATGGAAGATGCGGCTCGCTGCTCGAATCACAACAATTACGACTCCTTAGTCCTTTTCATCATGTACAAATAAGACAATTAAGGAAAAGTTTTGGGGGTAGCAACGATATCTTTTCCTAAGTATTAATGCGTACATACAATAAAAATCAGAAGAAAGAAGCCACAATATCATGATCAAGTATCTTTTGCACATTATGTCGAACAAGTAAGCGTGCGGCTCGAGTTGTACCCGGACACTTGCCCTGTTCAGAGCTCCGGTGAGGAAGAAGGAGATGGCGAGCAGCGCGCTGTGAAGGCACGAGGGAGATACTGCAGGGCTGGCGGAGCGAGCGTCATGCAGGGCGGCGGCGAGGGCACACGTGCGGCCCTATCCAGACAGGGTGATGGCGGCGCCGCCGTACAAGCAGTGCAGTCCGAGAGGAGTGGACGCGGTGTGCGGCAGGGCGTGGGGCGGCGTCGCGGCAGCGGGCAGGGCGTGCGGAGGCGGCTGCATCCGGCAGGGCAGGGCGTGCGGCGGCGGGTGCGTCCGGCAGGTCGTGGCGGACGGGCAGGGTAGTTTTAAAAATATACAAAGAATATAGAGCAAAGTTAATTATACCCTATAGATAGGTTCCTACTAAAAATGTATACTTTCCGTTAGTTGTCCACAGGTAAAAGAGGTACTACAATCTTCCAATTACTTCATTATAGTACGTGTATTTATGTTTTTTCCATAGCATGACTGCTTATTATTTCTGAATTTTGTTGATACAGCATGCACAAACACAACAAATATATAAATAATAGTGTATTTCACTTGGAGGAATCCAACACTTAATGAATGATATGGATCTATGACTGCTTGATGATACCTACTTACTTCAACATATTATATTCATTCCCACCCAACATGACTTGGGCTTCGTGTGTGGACTAAAAATGGTTGGTTGCAAAAAAACAATATCATGTGTAATGCAAGGCTAAAAAGGGATGATTTATCTTCACTAATAGCAAAAAAAAAAGTTCAAAGGATATAAATACATTTACTTTGCCACTGAGTTCACTTCGCCAGTCAAAATAAAGTCAGAATTTAGTAACACAAACATTATCTTTTACTATTGTCAGATTTTCCATTTAAACAGATCATCACCTACATATAAAAGGGAAGATGATAGTTGTAATGAATTATTTTGTCTAAGTAACTCAATATATTCCATAGACATAAGTAGACTATTCAGTTTACTCACGATAATCCACTATATTAAAATGATTTGGGGGACATCCGAGCAAGGCAGCGATGTCGGGTTTCATACCAGGACTCCCTCCAGGAGACATAAAAAAGATTAGGATATGGGACACCAATATTTATTGAGCCTCCGAAAAAATCAGGTCAACCTTAGAGACTAACCAACATAGACTGATCCAAGATATTTCAAATAACGTGGAAATTTCTACTGTTTGTACTCCTTATGTTGGAGGTTATATGTGAGCTCCATTTTGGTAAATATAATATAAATATATCCATGTCGATGATAAAAAAATTCCTAAATTATTTACAACTTTCCAATCCCTATCATTGCATAGGCATGAGAAATAATTAAGTGCCACTTTCTTGATTATGGAGCATTGACAAATATATGTTAAGGCAGCTATCTACAGCATGGTAATGAGATTAAAATTAGTTAACCCAATATCGTAAATATTTACTTGTCTTCTTAATCATGCACAACCAAATCTAAATTGAGCTCAGCGGGACTGTTTTTTTTTTTTGAATCCGAAGGCAAAAGTTTTGCATTATCCATTTATTAAGCAGAAAGGTGCCCGGTTTATTATCGGAAGAAACCGGGCGAAAACCATACAACAACACCACTCCACAACCACAAGAACAACTAGAGCCAAGCTCCAAACACCACTCCGCAACGAGCCGGTCAGCCATCCACCCATGCCGGAGAGAAGAGGCCGTAACTGCTATGGGAGGAGCAGATACGGGACGCTCCAAACGTAGACGAAAGCGACAAACCCACCAGGAGCCCTGACGACGACCAACACCGTGAGCAACTTTGTCGCCCACACGACACAAAGGTGGAGCACCCGCGATGTTGTAGAAATCTCGGAGCCGCCGCCCCGACATCCACCTCTTCGTCACGCCCTGCGCAATCCACCTGCACCACCTTCCGGGGCCGCCGCCCCGACATGCCACCGCTCGCACCCGAGCTGCAACGCCGCACGACCTAGTTGCCTGCAGCCCAAACTGCCCAGAGCAACTACCCACGGGACTGGTTTGATATCTCTTGCATAGTTCTACTACCATGGAGGTTACCAAAGGTTCAGAGTATAAAATTGGATTTACCTCCATTAGCCCAGCATGGAGTCTGGGATGCTTTGGGATGATAACATGAGTTGCTCAACAACTACAGTCGTGCAATACCATGTGCAACACCCAAATTCCCCAAATTAGTCATGCATAGATGTGCACTCTGTAGGCTTCTTTCTCTTTGAATATCTGACATACATTCACATGTCTTCTCCTGAAATAAGAAATTAAGACCCATTAAGTAAGAAATTCAAACACTGTCCGATTGCCGACAACACAAAAAATCCAGTTCGCACCGTATCTCAAATCTTGGGCATACGTACGTAGTCTATTGGATGCAATTAGAACCCTATCATATAGTCCTACTCAACAGAAATTCACATAAGGTAGCTGCCAGAGAATCTATGATAATTCAGTAATTCACATATGCATTTCATCAAACACATGTCACAATTACATGTATCGATGTGAATTTTGAGTGCTGATGGTTCACATAGCTGCCAGGAAATCATCCAAATAAATATGATGAAACCAAGAGTTGAATTAGAACTTCTCACATAAATTTGTCCCAATCAAAATTGCAATTTTGAAGTTCCTAAGGAAGTTAAATTTTGTCATAGACTATGTTTCTGGTTCTACACAGCAATAACACTTTATCCATATGTCTTGCAGCAATGTTTTGTTCGCCAAATGTATTAGAGACTAAATAAGCTGAACATAAACATTCACTAAACCTTCAGCAGGAGTCATGCTGGATCAAGTAGATATGAGAAGTTGGCATCATGGCCAGACTGCACCATGAAGCCTCGCAGAATACCGATCAATGCTTCCATGTACAAAGAACCTTTTACAATCCAATCATGTCGAATATCACCAACAATTTTAAATCGGGAGCTCACCTGGGATCAGCGATGCCTGAGCCGAAGAGAGTACGCAATGCAATACTGTCGCAGAATGCTGTGTGATCTTGGCGTCGAAGATGCATGGTCCAAATTTCGGCAGTCGCTGCCATGAAGGCGCACATCTGTGATGGTTTCTCCACCTCGCTCCTCCATAAAAGGAATCAGCTACATGGGAGCGGGATGACTGTCAGATAGAAATCAACGCCACCAAATCAAGGGAAGGAGACTTTTAGAGATGTTTATTTGACAGACAAAATGATTAAACATTAAGATTTTACTCTGGAAAATACAAATAATATATTGCAAATTTCAGAGACATAAAATGAAACTTGATCACGGTCGTTAGAGCTTGCTAGGGCCTTTGATAGGAAGAAGTTAGCAAAGTGTAGAGCATCATTATAATTAGAAAGGCTGCTCTTGGCTGACCTATTGTCGGACGTGACATGCATGCTGCAGTTGACGAACGGTTAAAAGACATGTAGCCTGCTCGCCCATGCGCTTCATTGGTCTTCTACAACAGCCGCACATCGTCAACCCATCTTTTTGCTCGGATGTATCGCCAGCGACCTTTTTTGCTAGCGCAGTAGCGCTGATGCACCTCCTCTCGGGTGGAGGCAAAGAGTGCGCTTAATTGGTTAAGAGAAGCTGGAAGAGTAGCGACCACAAAGTTACACAGCAACCTACACGAATGCTTATTCTTGTCGCCTCAATTTGATTTGTACGGATGTAAGCATTAGCATATTAGCCTCTTATCACGTGGAATAACTGATGGTCTGAAGCTGGCCGCCGGCGTCGAACTTCTCACTTGCGCGCGTGCTCTCCCACTTTCCTTCCGTGATCTTGATAGGTTACTGAATACAATGGAAACATAATTTGTCTATTTATGACCTATAATGACAAATTATGTTACTTCCATATCCAATTTGTGTACATGGCATGGGTTACTACATTTGTCTATTTATGGAAACACTATAAAGCAGATAAGGAATAGTGAATTTTGAGACTTACTTTGTGTTTTCAATCATGCATGCATGACTATTTTCACCGGGATTTAGTTGATGGTATATACAGACGACTGTGTTATATTACATACAATTTGAGCCTCTTATATTTTTTACCTAGTCCATGTTAGTGCAATGCGCTAAGGTACGTGTAGTTGTATCTATACCTTATGTCGTATCTGTGCCAAAAAAAATGTTAGTACTAAGTTGGATATCTATACATAGTTTAAAACTTGAATCAGTTTCTTCCAAAAAAAAAACGATGCATAAAAATTAAAAAGACTTGCATAGAAAAACACTGTAGGCATGACAAAAAAATTGGATTAGATCTGTCGTGTGGCAGTAATCAAGTATTGACTACATTAAGAATACCAGAAAACAAGGTCAATTTAGATCAGACATACCATAGCATCTGATTTAAGCTTGGAAGTGCATGCTAGCATGATCGCGTTTTTTTCTCCTGCCTGCGTGACTGATCTATGCATAGCCCTGCAAATAAGCGACAAATCTTGTAGCAACCTAATTAATCTATTTTTCTCCGCGGTATCACAACACAGAGCAATGAATTGAATGGAGACCTGCGGCACCGCCGACATGAGCACCTAGCGACTTCTCGGCATGGTCGCGATGATTGAACAGAACCGGTGATTTCAGCTGATGGCGTTATCCTGGCACATACACGACAAGCTAGGTAGAGAGATCCGTGTGCTAGGAGGCAAAGCAGCGATAGAGACCAATGAGGGCACATCTGAGCGGAAACGCTTCAGGTTAGTTCCGATCGGATCGGGGAGCCAATAACGAATCTAATGGTCATAACTATATCATAAACTCGATCGGATAGTTAATATTTCTTCTCTTTAGGATTAACGGGAGAGCTCCTATGGTGCCTCCAATTAGTAAATATATAAGATAAGATTGTCCTGGTTCTAATCACCAAACAGCTTTGCAAAAAACGGATCATTTGCCCAAACAATGCAATGACCAAACTATAGAAGGGGATTAAATAAAATTATTAGTTAATGCCAGCATTAAGAACTGAGCAGGTACAGTACTTAACCTTATTGGTTTGTGCTGGTTACCCCAACAAGGACTACACCCTGTCAATTTCAAAATCGCTTCATGTACATCACTTCATCATTCCTACTAAAATTTATGCATTAATCTGGACAGAAACGGGAAGGGGCACAGGTCACTACGAACAGAAACAACACATTCAGAGGAAATTTTTCAGAGGAAACAACACATTCCTACTAAAATGGCTAACTAATCATAATTAAAAAAGAGGAAAAATTCAGTATCCTACAGTATATAACCATAATCAGTCAACAACAATTATTTCCGGTTGCATTTCAATTGCTCACTCACATGCCTATGCTATGCTTGAAATGTGCAACCAAATCTTTAAATCAATGGGCATACCTGCAGAAGGCCGGTGAATCGGTCGTCCTTGTTGGATAAGTCTCTGTACTAGGTCTGTGTGGGGCTGCAGCGCATGGTCCTGTGTGGGGCTGCAGCACATGGTCCTTGTGTCCTTGTGGTGTGGGGCTGTTAGGATAGCATCCTTGACTGCTTTTAGGGGCATCAAGGACTGGTAGTTAGCAGATTTTAGACTAGCATCTAGCATCTAGACTAGCATATTCTGGCTGGCTAGCAGCTATAAATCTGTATCCCCGTGCCCTCAGTTTTGGCATGGCATTGTGTGAGAAATAAACCAACGAAAATTGCTCCAACTCTCCTAGTGTCATCCTCTCTCAATGAGAGTAAGTCTGAAACAACTGTCAGTCCTTGCCCCATCCCCAAAGGCCGGTGATGCCCTCCGCCCCCGCTGCACTGACTGCACCATAATCGTCTTTCCTCCCGCACTGCACCTCTGCCTCATCCATGTGCGGCATCTTTTCTTCCCCACCCAGCATCCACGAGTCTTCACTTGCCACCGCTCATGCTGTACCCGGCGATTGACCTCCCTACCGACAGCGTTGCAGCCCTGGCTCCGCTGCCATTCTTCTTCACCAAACCCTTCCGCCAGGATCTTTACTTCTTGCTCAGACCTGCACCATCTTGTGTTTAGTAAAACCATCAATTCGCAGTTGAAAATCAGAGTAACTCAGAAAAAAATCAAAGTGTTGAGGATGAAAAAAATCAAAGTGTGGACGACCATCTCAACGCGGTGCACTGCACCTGCGCTAGGGACTCGACTGGCACGCCGCCGCACTCCTCGGGCGCTACTGCAGTACCTTGTCTCGCTCGCCGTCGTGGTCGTCCCGTCCGTTCCCGTCGCCGCAGCCCTCCTCCGGGACGTGCTCCTGCAGCGCCTCCTCTGGCCCGCCACCACGGCCGTCTAGTCCGGCTCTGTCCGCTCGACGTCATGCTGAAGGTTGCCGCGCAAAAGGCACTCGCGGAGCTGGAGTGGGGAGGGTGATTTGAGGGAGCGGAGCGAGAACCGGAGAGACGATACAAGAGAGAGGCGGCACAAATATCTCACCGAAGCGAGATCTAGGTTTCACTGCGACCTCGTGAAAGACGTAAACGAGGTGGGCGCGATGATCAAGGCTCGCTCTCTGGCTGAATCACCGATCCCGCACACATATGGGCCCAAATGTCATGGACTAAGCAGAGCAGGAAGTGAAAACAAAATGAACCGCATCGGACGGCTGCTGTCAAAAGCAGGAGGTAAATTTACGGTGCGCCAAAATCGGACGTTGCCCTGCAAATGAGACGAGGAGGATGGCCTGAGAAGGCGGGTCTTCCATGTAACATTTATAGAAGTAATTTTAGGTGTGCTTGCAGACTATTCATCAAATATTGAGTATCTAGCAGATTTTTCATCAAAAGTTTATTTATGTATGAAAAGGATTGATCACCAAGAGGCATATTGATAAAATCTAAAAGGATTGATCACCAAGCGGCACATTACAATCATCATGATTGGTGTAACCTCTCTTCAGGAGAAAGTCACTCGGTCGGTTGTACCACATTCTACCAGACTGTTTTAACCCGTATAGCGATCTCTACAATTTTACGCTATACATGTTGTGATTTTCTTTTGGATGTGGGATCTTTAGTGTCCTTCAGAAACTTTCATATATAACTCCGAGTCAAGTGACCCATACAAGTATGCGGTCACCACATCGATCAAGCATTTGCATATTCAGGCTAGCTGCCATAGATATCAGAACGTGATGCCACTCATCAGATGAGAGTATGTTCCATCGTAATCGATGCCTGGTTTCATCGAAAAACCTTGTGCTACCAGCCTCGCTTTATATCTCACCACCTGGTTATGTTCATTCAACTTCGAACAAAAACCATTTGTATCCAGTAGGGATAACATGTGGAGGAGTTCGCACTACAAGGCCGAACACATTCCTCCGACAAAGCCAGCGCGAAGGAGGGCTGGTGTATGACCCCGAGGTGTAACCCGGGACGGTGACTTTCCCGAGAGCTACGCGGTGACGGGAGCCACACTGTCACCATTGGCGCGTGCCTTCCCGACAAGTAGGAAAACGCGATCGTTGCCTTCCTCCGAGAGAATTCAGACACGTTCGCTTGGGAACCATCAGATCTCCCCGGCGTACCAAGGAAGGTGATCGAGCACAAGCTGGCGGTCAACACGAAGGCCCTGCCCGTGAAGCAAGTGATGGGCAAGCAGAGCAAAGAAAAGCAGGACTGTGGTAGTACCAAAACCCAGAAGCAACAAGAAGAGACCCCTTGCCGTGGATTGATTAAATCGTGGACTTCACGACAGGATGTGATCTTCTGTGCTTCCTGTATGCGTTCTGCGTTCTCAGGCTACCAATAGATCAAAATGGCGTCAGAGGATGAAGAGAAGACAAAGTTCATCACCCCCGACGGGTGCTTGCCACACTCGCATGCCGTTCGGCTTCAAGAATGTCGGAGCATCCTTCCAGTGCGTCATGCGGGCCTGCCTTGGCACTCAAATGGGGCGCAACATGGAAGCTTACATCGACAACATCGTGGTCAAATTTCCGAGCCAAGACACCCTGATTCGAGATCTTGAGGAGACCATCAACAACCTTCGATGGGTCAAATTCAAGCTTAACCCTTAGAAGTGCGTCTTTGGAGTACCCTTCGGGGAATCGAGGCCAATCCTGACAAGATTGCCGCCATCGACATAATGGAGGCCCCGAGGCGTGTCAAGGACATCCAGCGCCTCAACGGCTGCATCAAAGCGTTGGGGCACTTCATCTCAAATCTAGGCGAACGAGCCCTTCCCTTCTTCAAGCTCCTCAAGAAGTCTGGTCCAATGGAGTGGACACCGGAGGCCGAAGCCGCTCTCCGGGACCTGAAGCAGTACCTCGCCTCCCCGCCAATCTTGGTGGCTCCAAGGCCAGGAGAACTGCTCCTACTCTACATCGTAGCCACCAACCAGGTGGTAGGCGTGGTGCTGGTAGCCGAGCGTGAAGTGGAAAAGCCCCACAAGGGCAAGCGATCTGGCAGTCCGCTGCCGGGCCGCTCGAGCAAGGTGAAGCGCCCAAACAAGGAGCAGCCTGGGGGCTCCCTCAAGGAAGGCGGGCAGACCGGCAACGAACCGCCCGGCTGCCAAGAACGGAATGGTCGAATGATGGTGCTCCACCACCCGGCGACCCGGTCAGCGACGTGCCTCCCGACTGACTCCGCAAGGAAAATATCGAGCATGGCGACACACTACCCGGCGATTCTAACACCGAGGTGATGCAAATGGGCGAGGGCCGCCCTGGTTGCACGGGATCTAAGGTACTACACGTGGACACCAAGGTGATGCGAAATGGCAATGGTCGCCCAAGTCACACGGGGTCTGTGGTACACCATGCAGGCGAGGCCCCGTCTGGCTGTCCTAGGGCAGAAGAAGCCCAGTCCAACTGTGCTGAAGCTGAAGACGGTGTACCCGACGACCTCTTTTGGCGACACGCTTGGAAAAGCACCCCGTGTATTTCATCAGCGATGTGCTGAGAGATGCACATGAACAATACCCCATGATGCAGAAGCTGCTGCTCGGAATCCTCATCGCCTCTAGCAAGCTAAGACATTACTTCTGATAGTTTCTTCATGCTTACTCTCATAGAGAGAGGATGACACTAGGAGAGTTGGAGCAATTTTCGTTGGTTTATTTCTCACACTCTACACACACTGCCATACCAAAACTGAGGGCACGGGGTTACATACTTATAGCTGCTAGCCAGCCAGGAATATGCCATATTCTAGTCTAAGATGCTAGTCTAAGTACTGCTAACTACCAGTCCTTGATGCTCCCTAAAAGCAGTCAAGGCATCTTATCCTAACAGCCTAACAACCAGTCCTTCACAAAGGACCATGTGTGTATGTGCTGCAGCCAGTCCTTGTGAAAGGACCATGTGCAGCAGCAGCTCCACAAGACCAGAATACAATGACTTATCCTTCATTCTCCCCCTAAGTCTTGTATGCCGTCTTGTAGGAGCGTTGAACCATCCCGATCTGGGAGCAGAGCTCGAGGAACTTGATCCTCCCAAGAGGCTTGTTGAGCAGGTCCGCGAGCTGATCCGTGGTGTTGATGTAGCTTGCCTTGATGCTCCCTTCCTCCAAGCAGCCTCGGATGAAGTGGTGCCTCAATCGAATGTGCTTGCTCCGTTCATGGAAAACGGGCTTCTTCGCCAGGGCCAGAGCAGACTTGCTGTCCACCATGAGCTGCACTGCTCTAGTGTCTCGGCCGAGGAGATCACCAAGCAGCCGAGAGAGCCAGAGCGCCTGGGTGCAGGCGGTGGAGGCCGCAATGTACTCGGCCTCGCAGCTGGACATAGCCACCACCTGCTGCTTAACCGACTGCCAGCTCACGAGGCACTTGCCGAGGAAGAACAGAAACCCGCTCGTGCTCTTGCTGGTGTCGATGTCGTCGGCGTGGTCGTTGTCGCTGTACCCGACGAAGTCTGCCGCCCCAGGGCACCTAGGGTAGTAGAGGCCGTGGTCGAGAGTCCCCACAACGTAACGGATGATCCTCTTCATAGCCTGCTGGTGCTCCGTCATCGGTCGCTGCATGAACCGACTAACATTGCCGACGGAGAACGCCAAGTCCGGCCGCGTGTGGCGAGGTAGCGAAGGCTCCCCACAAGGCGCCGGTACTGAGTAGCGTCCACCTCCAGCTCCATGCTGTCGCGGCTCAGCTTCAGCCGCTCCTCCATCGGAGTGAGGGCTGGGTTGCAGTCGGTGAGCCCAGCTAGCTCAACAATGTGCTTGGCGTAGGCAGTCTATCGAAGCGTGATCCCAGAGTGGTCCTAGTGCACCTCGATCCCCAGGTAGAAGGAGAGGAGCCCAAGATCACTCATCTGGAAGGCGGCCTTCATCTCTTCCTTGAACGCGGCCACCTCTGCATCCTTGATGCCGGTGATCACCAAGTCGTCGACGTAGACGCCCACCAGCAGGGCAGTTCCTCCACTGCCCCGTCGGTAGACGGCCGCCTCGTGCGGGCTTTGCTCGAACCCCATCGTCTTCAGTGTGGAGTCCAGCTTGGCGTTCCACGCCCTAGGTGCCTGCCGCAGACCATAGAGGGCCTTGCGCAGGCGGAGTACCCTGCCCTCCTGGCCGGGGATCACAAATCCCGGCGGCTGCTGCACGTAGACCTCCTCCTTCAAGTCGCCGTTGAGGAAGGCCGACTTGACATCCATGTGATGGACACGCCAGCCCTCCTGGGCAGCTAGCGCAAGGAGGAGTCGCACGGACTCCATCCGTGCCACAGGAGCGAAGGCATCGTCGAAGTCGACTCCTTCCTGCTGCAAGAAGCCTCGTGCCACCAAGCGAGCCTTGTGCTTGACGATGGCGCCGACTTCATCCCTCTTCAGCTTGAACACCCACTTAAGAGTGATCACGCGATGACCGTGAGGGAGGTCAGCGAGCTCCCGGGTGCGGTTCTGCTCGACCGCATCCATCTCCAACTACATTGCGGCTCGCCATACCGCCTCTCTCTCAGCCTCTGCAAAAGACTGAGGCTCGCCGTTGTCACTCGCAAGCTGCAGCTGCGCCTCCAAGTCGTGAGGCAACTGTCCCGGTACTGGCTGGTCGCCGAGCAGGTTTCCATCGTGCGGTACCGCAGCGACTCGCCGTCATGGTATGTGTCGATGCGCTCCTCGTCGTGAGGGAGCGGGGAAGCGAACTCCACCGGGCTGTGAACTGGTGTAGACGTGCCCGGAGGAGTGACTACCGGTGCTGGTGGTGTAGCAACCACCGGGGTCGATGGAGACTTGGGGACTTAGGTAGGCGTGCTCTGTGAAGAAGGGCTGCCTACTCCCCCAGCTGCCTCGAAGTGGACGTACTCGACAGTGAAGTCGTCATACGTCGGAGTCGAGCTGTCCACCACCGCCTTACCCCACGCCCATCCTCGCCCTTCGGTGAACACAACGTCTCGTGACGTGCGCACACACTGGGTCGTGGGGTCGAGGATTCGGTAAGCCTTCGAGCCCTCCGAGTAGCCAATGAACACTCCCAGAGTGCTCCTGTCGTCAAGCTTGCCGATGTGGCCGAGCTCCTTGGCGAACGCGAGGCAGCGAAGACCCACAGGTGAGAGACTGCAGGCTTTCGCCCATGCCAAGCCTCGTATGGTGTCCTGCCATCCAGCGCCTTAGTAGGCGAGCGGTTGAGGATGTAGACGGCTGTCAGCACCGCCTCTCCCCAGAAGACAGCCGGCATCCCTCTCTGCTTGAGGAGGGCCCGAGCCATCCCCACAACCGTTTGGTTGTGCCGCTCAACAACGCCGTTCTGCTGCGGACTGTACGACGCGGAGTAGTGGAGCTGGATGCCCTCGTCAGCGCAGTACGACGCGAATTCAGTCGCTGTGAATTCGCCGCCGTTGTCTGTGCGCAGTACGCGCAGCTTGTGGCCGCACTCCGCCTCCGCAGCAACCTGCGCATGCTTGATGGCATCCGCTGCCTCTCCCTTGCTGCCGAGGAGCACCACCCACATGTAGCGGGAGTGGTCGTCGACGAGCAGCAGGAAGTAGCGTCGTCCTCCCGATGTGGCCGGTGTCACCGGGCCGCACAAGTCCCCGTGCACGAGCTCGAGCCTCTCCTTGGCTCGAAAACTCGCCTGCTGGGGAAAGGGGAGTCGCCTCTGCTTCGTCAGCACGTAGACGTCGCAGAACTGCTCCATGTGGTCAAGGCACGGCAGGCCTCGCACCATCTCCGTGGTACTGAGCCACTTCAGGGCCTCGAAGTGAAGGTGCCCGAAGCGCTTGTGCCACTGCCAAGCCTCGTCCTCCCGACGAGCAGCGAGACAAAGGGGCTGTGCCACCTACACATCAAGAACATAGAGGTGATTTGCACCTCTAGTTACCTTGGCAAGCAGGTGATGGTGGCGATCTCAGATGCGTAGGACTCCATTCTCGATCAGCATGCGGGAGCCGTTCTCATCCAGCTGTCCTAGGCTGATGATGGAGTTCCTTAGCGCGGGGATGTAGTAGACACCGGTAAGCAGCCGGTGCTCTCAGTCTTGGCGGCGAAGATGACGGAGCCAACACCCTTGATCTCCACGACGGAGGCATCCCCAAACTTGACGGAGCCTCGCACGTCGGAGTCGAGCTCGGCGAAGAACTCCCGTCAGCCGGTCATGTGGTGGGTGGTGTCGGTGTTGAGGCACCACCCGCCAGTCTTGTCGTTGCCGGAGCAATCACCAAGAAGGGCATGTGCTTTCGGCTCGTCAAGGTGGAGGAGAGTGGTACGGTGGAGAGCCGATGCGGTCGGTGCCGCTGGAGACAGCTCGATGCTGGCATGCGCCATGAACAGAGCTGGCTCCTCCTCCCCTTCCTGTGTGACGTGGGCCTGGCCACGTCGTGGCTGTCAGCACTCGTTGGCCCAATGACCAAGCTTGCCGCAGTTGTGGCAGACATCGTCCTTTGCCGGCTTGGGCTTGCCGGCGGCGCCTCTGTCGGCATCACCTTGTGCCTTGGTATGGCCAGCCTTGCGCGCCTTGCGTGGCTTGCCGTGCTTGCGGCCACCTGCCGAGGAAGAAGACTCCCCCTTCTTCCTGTCACCGTGGCCGGCATCCCACTACTCCCGAGTGAGGAGCAGCTTCCCGCCGGTGGTGATGGGCCCCGACGAAGACTGTGGCTCGTCGGTGTCGATGACCTATCGCCTCCTCCATCGTCATGGTGGAGAGGTCCAGCAGGGACTCGATCGAGCGAGCCATCTGCTTGTACTTCTCGGGGACGCAGCGAAAGAGCTTCTCGACAGCTCTCTCCTCGTCGTAGGCGTCATCGCCGAACTGCACCATCTTCAGTAGAGTGTTAAGACGGAGAGCAAAGTCATCAACGTCCTCACCTGGCTTGAAGGCCAGGTTCTCCCACTCCTTGCGAAGTGCCTGCAGTGTGGACTTGCGAGCACGGTCGCTGCCGATGCGTGCCGCGGCGATGGCGTCCCAAGCCTCCTTGGCAGTCTGCTTGTGGGAGAGCGAGAACTGCATCTCGGCCGGGACTGCAGCGATGAGGGCGTCCAGCGCCCGTCGATCCTCATGGTGGTCAACATCGCCGCCGTGGACTGCCTCCCACATGTGCCGCACCTGGAGCCTGATCTTCATGATCGCGGCCCACTCGACGTAGTTGGTTTTGGTGAGGGTAGGCCACCCAACACCGGGACCAACGTCCCTGACCACAGTTCGGACCCCGTGGAGGCCACGGTCTTGGTCATCCCAGCCGCCACCGCCGTGCGCGCCTCCTCTGGGAACGCCATCCCGAGGTGCGCGGGTGTGCTCGGCTGCCCACTGCGCCGCCTGCTGCGCCGCTGCGTCGACGCGGTCGTCAGCGCAGGCGAAGCCGTTGGCGCTGCTGCGCACCGCCGCAGCCTCACGTGCTGCCTCCGCCGCTGCTTCCACCTCCGCTCTGGCTGCTGCCAGCTCCGCCGCTGCCAGCCTCGACGCCCTTGCTGCCGCCGCAGCGGTTGCTGCAGCCACTCGCTCACGCTCCTCTGTTGCGGCGCGCTCGGCCTCCTGCCGACGCCGCACGCTCGAGGTAGCCATGTGCTGAGAGTGGCCTGCGGACATGGCTCGCCGCTGGGGGGCTGCTGCGTGGAGAAGGGGCTGCTTTCTGACGAGCTGCTGCTCGACAGCCCGGTGGGAGGGAAGTAGCCGGAGTTGCTGCTGCTCTTGGCTAGGGCTGCTCAAGTCCCGGTGAAGGGGATGAGCAGGAAATGCTCAGGCTGCAAGACAACCTGGCTCTGATACCACTTGATAGTTTCTTCAGGCTTACTCTCATAGAGAGAGGATGACACTAGGAGAGTTGGAGCAATTTTCGTTGGTTTATTTCTCACACTCTACACACACTGCCATACTAAAACTGAGGGCACGGGGTTACATAATTATAGCTGCTAGCTAGCCAGGAATATGCCAGATTCTAGTCTAAGATGCTAGTCTAAGTACTACTAACTACCAGTCCTTGATGCTCTTTAAAAGCAGTCAAGGCATCTTATCCTAACAGCCTAACAACCAGTCCTTCACAAAGGACCATGTGTGTATGTGTTGCAGCCAGTCCTTGTGAAAGTACCATGTGCAGCAACAACTCCACAAGACCAGAATACAATGACTTATCCTTCAACTTCGAGGCCCACCCCATTACGGTGGTCTCCCAGTACAACTTGAGGCATCCTCTACAAGACCGGGAAGCCACCGGGTGCATCACAGAATGGGCCCTGGAACTCTCGGGTTTCGGGCTCCGGTTCGACTGCGCCACTGCCATTAAGAGCCAAGCCTTGGCGGACTTCACCGCCTAGTGGACCGAGACCGCCTTTGACGAACCCGAATCCTACACCAGCCTCCCAGGAAAAGAAGACCCCAGCTCATGGATGATCTACTTTGACGGCTCTTACTCACACGGCAAGGTGGGAGCTGGGGTGATGCTGGTCTCCCCTAACGAAGAAAGACTACGATCACGGTCCAGATGAACCACTACCACAACGTCACAAACAATACGCCCGAGTACGAGGGCTTGCTCGTAGGGCTTCATGCTGCCGGCGGCATGGAAATTTCCAAGATCATCGTTCGAGGTGACTCCCAACTCGTCATCAAACAAGTCAACAAGAAGCACGCGAGCCCACGCTACATGGAGGAGGTCTGGAAGTTGCAACGACGCTTTAGGAGCTTCAAGGCTAAGTACATTCCCCGCGAAGAGAACACCGCCACGTACGAGTTGTCTCAGCTCGCTTCCCAGCAGCAGAAAGTCCCTCCCGGCATTTACATCGAGGTACTCAGTCGTCCATCTACACCTCTTGAGAAGCTCCAAGTCTCCTCTACTTCGAGCTCTGGGATTTCAATGACACCACCGCCAACAACGATTGAAGTTCCCCTCCCTCATGACCAAATGGCGCTATCGAGTCCCTGCTGGACCTCTCCACCATGACGATCATGTGGTGGGTGGCGCCGGTGTCGAGGCACCACCCGCCAGTCTTGTCGTTGCCGGAGCAATCACCGAGAAGGGCGTGTGCTTTCGGCTCGTCAAGGTGGAGGAGAGTGGTACGGTGGAGAGCCGCTGCGGTCGGTGCCGCTGGAGACAGCTCGATGCTGGCATGCGCCATGAACAGAGCTGGCTCCTCCTCCCCTGCCTGTGCGACGTGGGCCTAGCCATGTCGTGGCTATCGGCACTCGTTGGCCCAATGACCAAGCTTGCCGCAGTTGTGGCAGACGTCGTCCTTTGCCGACTTGGGCTTGCCGACGGCGCCTCCGCCGGCATCACCTTGTGCCTTGGCATGGCCAGCCTTACGCGCGGCCGCCTGCCGAGGAAGAAGACTCCCCTTCTTCCTGTCACCGTGGCCGGCATCCCACTACTCCCGAGTGAGGAGCAGCTGCCCGCCGGTGGTGATGGGCCCCGACGAAGACTGTGGCTCGTCGGTGTCGACGACCTATCGCCTCCTCGGTCGTCATGGTGGAGAGGTCCAGCAGGGACTCGATCGAGCGAGCCATCTGCTTGTACTTCTCAGGGACGCAGCGAAAGAGCTTCTCGACAGCTCTCTCCTCGTCGTAGGCGTCATCGCCGAACTGCACCATCTTCTGCAGTAGAGTGTTAAGACGGAGAGCAAAGTCATCAACGTCCTCACCTGGCTTGAAGGCCAGGTTCTCCCACTCCTTGCAAAGTGCCTGCAGTGTGGACTTGCGAGCACGGTCGCTGCCGATGCGTGCCGCGGCGATGGCGTCCCAAGCCTCCTTGGTAGTCTGCTTGTGGGAGAGCGAGAACTGCATCTCGGCCGGGACTGCAGCGATGAGGGCGTCCAGCGCCCGTCGATCCTCATGGTGGTCGACATCGCCGTCGTGGACTGCCTCCCACATGTGCCGCACCTGGAGCCTGATCTTCATGATCGCGGCCCACTCGACGTAGTTGGTTTTGGCAAGGGTAGGCCACGATTTCTGGCACGATTCTATCAATGAAACTGGGAGACTCTCAAATATGAGGTAATAAACGCAGTGAAATTGTTCTTTCTCACCGGAAACATGCCCGAAGGAGTAAATGACACGGCCATTGTGCTCATACCAAAGGTTGATCATCCTGAGACACTGAAGGAGTTCCGTTCTATTAGCTTATGCTCGGTGTTGTACAAGATTATCGCCAAGTGTTTGGTAAACAGGTTGAGGCCAATTTTAGGTGATATCATTTCTATCAACCAGAGCGCGTTGTCCCTGGCCGACTTATTACAGATAATCCCTTGGTAGCCTTTGAATGTCTCCACTTCATTGAGCACAATAGTAACCCGGAGAATAATTATTGTGCCTACAAATTGGACATGTCAAAAGCATATGATAGGGTGGATTGGGATTTTTTGAGGAATGCGATGCAAAAATTGGGTTTTGCTCACAGATGGGTGGACTGGATAATGTCATGCGTCACCACTGTGAGATATTCGGTAAAGTTCAATGGAGCCCTTTTGGATTCGTTTTCCCCTTCTCGAGGTCTTCGGCAAGGTGATCCATTATCCCCCTTCTTATTTCTTTTTGTCGCTGATGGTCTTTCGGCTTTGTTGCAAAAATAGGTACAGGACCACACTATCCGGCCACTGCGGGTGTGTAGAAGAGCCCCGGGAGTATCGCATCTCCTCTTTGCAGATGATAGCTTACTATTCTTCCGAGCAAACACGGAGGTGGCAATGCGAGTGGTGGAGGTCTTAGACAAGCATGCGAATAGCACAGGGCAGCTAATTAACCCAAGCAAATGCTCCATTTTATTTGGGGATTCTTGTAACCAGGAAACAAGGGATGAGGTTAAGCAGATTTGCATGTTACCCAAGAAACTTTTGAATCAAAGTATTTGGGCTTGCCGACACCATAAAGGAAAGTTTAAAAGCTTACAGGAGAAATTGTTGAAGAGACTAATACACTGGGGGAGAATTATCTATCACAAGGTGGAAAGAAGTCTTGATAAAGGCAGTGGCACAAGCTATTCCAGTGTATGTCATGGAATTTTTAAGCTCCCGTTTGGCCTTTTAGACGAGTTGACAAAGATGATTCGGAACTTTTGGTGGGATGCGGAGAATGGCAAGAGAAAGACCCACTGGATTTCGTGGGATAGTATGCTACGACCAAAGGACCAGGGCGGCATTGGGTTCCGAGACATGAGGTTGTTTAACCAATCACTTTTAGCTCGTCAAGCGTGGCGTCTCCTACAACAGCCGAACACACTTTGTGCCTAGGTCCTTAAGGCGAAGTATTTTCCATGTGGGCTCCTCACAGACACGGTGTTGCAGGGAATGCGTCTTCGACATGAGTACAGACTCGAGCTAATCAACAAGGGCTGCATTTGGCGGGTTGGAAATGGCTCAAATATCCGGGCGTGGCGTGACCCCTGGATTCCTCGGGAGTCATGCCTCAGGCCGATCACCAAGCAAGGGCGATGCCGATTTCGATGGGTCTCTAATTTTCTGAGGAACATGCAGCTTGTCCAACGCTGGTTCCTGCCCATAGATGTACAAGCAATTGTGAGGATCCGAACCTATAGCCGAAATGACGCTGACTTCCTTGCCTGAACCCTGATAAGTTTGGTAACTTCACTATCCGAAGCGCGTACAGTCTTGCACTAGAGGAACAGCTCTGAGCGGATGGACGGCAGACTACAAGCGAGCGACCGGGGGGAGATAATCCGGACTGGAAGCTCATTTGGCAATGTCCAGTACCGCAGAAAGTATGTATTTTTTGCCTGGAAGCTAGCAAGGAATGCACTGGCCACCCAGAGTAATATGCATAGACGAGGTATTGACACTGTCTCCATTTGCTTGATATGTGGGACTGAAGCTGAATCCACGTTTCATGCAATGGTTAAATGCCCACACGCGAAAAGTCTATGGCAGACAATGAGGAAGGTGTGGAGACTGCCAACAGATGAGATGTTGTTTGAGCATAACCCAGACTGGGTATTACACGTGCTCAAATGCTCGGATGATGATCAACGAGCTATGCTTCTTATGCTCTTGTGGAGGATATGGCATGTTGTAATGCCCGGGGTTTTCCCCAAATTAGATTTTTGTTTGTTTTTGTTTTTTGCATCATCATGACATCAACATCATCGCATCGCATGTTTTTGGCAACAAAAATTATTTTTAATAAACCCTATTTTATTTTTCTAAAATCGTCGGAAAAGTTTTATCGAGACAGTCGTCTCCGTTTTCAAAAATTAATTATCAAAATTATTTTGCAAAAGAAAATAAAATGTTTTGAGAAATTGAGAGAGAGCAGCCCAGCTAGCTAGGCCCAAAAGCCCAGCTAAGCAAACCCTAGAGCAAACCCTAATCCTGCCCTGGCAGTTTTCTGTTCCTACCCCCTGCATCTTGCAGCCGCCCTCCCTTTCTTTTTCGTTTTCGCGGGCATGCCCTTCCACCCCTACCTTTTCCCTTTTCTTCCCCCTCTCTCTTCCCTCTTCTTTTCCTTTTTCTTTTCTTCCATTTCTTTTCCTCTCTCCTTCCCCGTGGTCTTCTTCCTCCCACACCCCGCCACCAGACCCGCACCGATCCCCTCCTTGCTCCCGAGCCGCACCCGCACCACCTCCTCTCTCCCCGGCCTCCCCTTCCTGCGCCTCCCCCTTGCCTTCCTCTCTTCCCTTGCTCCCCTCCTCTCCCGACCGAGCACGTCTCCGTCGTCGCCCGCGGCCAAGCCCCGTCCGTCGTCGCCGATCCTCTGACCCCTGCGCCGCCCTCATCTCCCAGCTCCTCCACCCCACTGCAGCGCCGTCGCGCCTCCGCTCCGCGACCCGAGCACCTCGACCTCCAGCCCGTGGCCGCGCGCCCTTCTCCTTTTCCTCCCCGTCGAGCTCCTCCTCTGGCCCAGCTGCTCTGGCGCCTCCACCCCCCCATCTCCTCCTCTCCTCTGGCCTCCTCTCCGTCCAGCCCTTCCCCGTGGCAGGCCCGCTGCGCCTCCGACCTCCTTCTCCCCGGTGCCCACAACCTGTTCGACGAAAAGCCTACAAGAGCCTGCACGTTCTCGTCTTCGTGCTTGCGTCCGCTGCCATCTCCGTGGCCGTCCCCTGCCGTTGCCGTGTTGCTGCTGCAGCCATGCTCATGTTCCCGATGTTTCCCGTTCCCGGTGCGGTTCCCCGATGTTTCCCGGTGTTTTTCCCGATGTCGTGGAATGTTCCCCGACGCTCCCGTTTCGTCTCCGTGTTTCTTCCCCGGTGCTGCGTTCCCCGTTTTTCCGACGCTCCCGGCCGTTCCCGACGTGTCCCCGTCCCCGTCGAGGATTTTTCCCCGACGTTCTCCCCGTCGTGAAGTGGTTCCCCGATGCCTCCGTGAAGCCGTTCCCCGATGGTTTCCCGATCCAGTTCCCGTTTCCGTTCCCCGTCGTGAAGCCGTTCCCGTCGTGAACCGGAGTTCCCCGTTCTCGTCGTGAAGCCTCCCGACGCCAAGTTCTCCGATTCCCGGTGCCGTGGAGACTAGAGCCGCCAAGATCTTCCCCGACCACCGTGGAACCCCGACGACCCCGAAGCCCGGAACGCCAAGGTCCGCCACGACGACGACCCAAGTACGACTACTTCCCCGACGTCGACTACCTCGACTACTTCGACTCCGGATGAACGACTACTTCGACTACTTCGACTACATCGACCACTTCCTCTCCGAATCCGAAGTTCCCCGAATTCGATGTGTGACCCCAACCCTAACCCTATGCCATATATATATGCGATATCTTATAAAATCATGCATCATTAATTAAACATCGCACCTTTATCCATTTAGTCGAATTAAATCAATTTAATTATGGGATTTGTCCGGTGCATCTATATTTCGCACCGATCCCATTTAAAATGCTTTGCCATGTGTTAGGGAATAAAATTGGATCACATTTAATTTGTCATGCATCATGTCATCAACATGCCGCTTCTTTTGCCATAGAAGTAAAATGCATCTTTTGCGCTTTCCAGTGTTTGTTGCTTCTTCGGGAATAGGACGTTGAGTTGATGTGAGCAACGACAAGTTTTGCTACCTCTACCGGATTGCAGGCAAGTGATACTCCCTTGCTATCTTTGCTTGTCTTCTGTCTCTTACTCATCCTATCTTTTGTTCCTTGCTAGCCTTATGATACGATGCTTGTGTCTCGATCCTATATGCATGTTTCCCTTGCAGCCATGATATAGCCACACCCCCACATCCTATTAACCTGTTGTTTGTTTACCTTGTTAGCCTTGCGAGTCGTAGTGCATGCTTAGGTGCTTTGCTTCAGTCCTGTTATCTTTTGTCTAGTCTTGTTAACATGGTAGCTAAGCTCAACTAAAATGGTAATCTTTACTTTCTGTTGCGATGGGAATAACTTAATAAAGATAAGGCACCGGCGGAAGGCCAATCGTGGTGATTTGTTCTGCTAGTGTCGCCTAGGACCCGAGTTCTTTTCCGCTGATCCAAGACTGAGCGCACTAACCACATGTGGGAGTTCTATGGGCCTCCCCGCAATCTATTACCGGATCCTCAAACCTGTCCAGGATGCCACAAGTAGTTCGGGTGTTTCCATTTGCGCGCATATTACGATGATGATGATGAGAAGGGTAAGATGATGATGGCTACGTGGTTACTTACGATAGGGTTGCGGCACGTGGCGTTTATCGCATGTGGAAGGAGGGGCAATCGTATGAGTGTTCCCTCCCGAAGCCGTCCACGCAACGGTTAGGCCCACCTCGAAGCTTCGCGACGGACTCTCAAGGTGGATCAGTCCTAGCTAGGTGGCTCCCTGGACTTGTTTGTATTGAAGGGAAGTATTGCGTCGAAACCTCCACCGGTACACCTCTAAGCGAGAGTTTCGATGCGTGTGGGTTCATTGGTGCATCCCTGCAGGGTTAAATCTTTTCGAAAAGCCGTGTCCGCGGTTATGGACGACTTGGTGAAATGCGCTGGCTAAAAAGATCATAGACAACTTGCACCTTATGATGACTATTACTTGACTAGTAAGATAGATTACATGAATAATAATCTGATTAAAACTTGATCAACCGTGTGCGTGCCTTTGGGTTGCTCCTCGTGGGTTGATCGTGGAGTAACAATCGGCTGGGTATTGTTTGGTGATAGAATAGTTGGTTCCTTATGCGCTCTCTTACCTTGTCTCTGTTAGACGGAAGTTGTAGCGTGTCTCTATTAGTGATAGTGTTGCTGCTGCTGCCTCAATCGCTAACCCTCTTCCACCGGAATTCCAGCTTTGATATCTTGTGAGTATTACTTGCCAGTACTGTTTTATAGTACTGACCCCTTCGGGTCTGCTATTCCACATACAGCCAACAGGTTTGAAGTCTGACGACGTTAGCTTGGGAATCCCTCCGGCTTGGCCTAGGCAGGGATATGGTGCCTTCGTTTATCTTCAGGACTCTTAGTCCAATTTGTTTCTTGTCCGTAGCCGGACGCTACCCCGCTTCCGTTGTTAATTGGATCTTTGTATTGTATCTTTGGTTCCTGACTCTGTGAGTCGTTGTTGTATATATGTTCTTTTGGGTTCCATCGAGAACTGTTGTAATGTTATCACAATTCCACCCGCATAATGTGTGTGTTGCGACGTGCACATTATGCCTGGTGGGCGTCCTTTAGGATCGTTATTATGCGGATTTGGCGGAGGTGGAACGGTAAAATCTGCATAGTACCGATCTTGGGGCGTTACACATGTGCACAATGAGCTTACACATCACAAAAGCCGGCCCCTGTGGAGAGCTCAAAACATTTTCTTGTGAGCTATCTAGAAACGCTAGTGCTGATCAACCAGAACCATGTGGTAGATGTAGAGAAAGGCAAGCAAGTTATTTCCATACCGGCCGGATTTAGCAAAGAAAAGCATCGAGAAGATGGACGTAGCATGATAAGAAAGCATGAAACATAGCAAATGTAGCACGGATCAGCACAAATCTTTGTGTTGCAGATAGGACAGTCAACCATAGCTCGGTGGATGAGGACAAATTACACTCTTCAACAACAAGCAAATTAGGGACTGAAACGAACTAAAATTAGTCATCCACTAAAGAGTAAAGACGAAAACGCTTAGTAGCTAGTATGGCGCTACTCTATAAAATAGAGACTGTCGGGCAGACAAGAATGATAGATGGGCAGCAAAATCAACCTGTTAAGTGAAGACTTCAGTTCTTTAATCTTCTGTGTGTCATTTCATTCACCTCTTTAGAATCAAATTTTCTTCATTTAAAAAGCTGGCAAATTAATTGTATAGTTAATAGTTGTTCTGGTACATGATGCGGAAATAAGAATAGAAACACAACTTGCCTTAAGATAGCCATGGCAATTTTCACATATTGTTGCTGCTGCTGCAACACGGTCACAAATGAAGGTTGTCCACTTGGCTGGCCACTCATGCTTGAGAACCTACTACATTGCAACACTTCAAAACATAAAATGAATTTTCAAATGCATGTATATTCGGATAGTAAAAAACAAATGGGTTAAATGGCATGATAACTACAGCTTACCTGCACCAATATAATGTTGAGCTTATTAACATACAGCCTCTCTTGTCGAAAGATAACCTCATTGCTTGAGAGCTGGTAGAGTGCCAAAAGTTAATTGCGAGAATGCATGAATAAGATTTATTTGATGAGAAAAATGACGAGGGACTTGCCATAGTTAACACAGAATTTAATCCTTGCCTGAACAATCACATCAGATATGTAATTCTTCATGCCATCACGTTGTTCAGTCGGCAGTCCATTCCACATGTACTTGACAACACTTTCAAGTACCTAAATAAATTTGTAAAATAATCAACACATGACAAAAACTTGACACAATAGTGGCATATGTAGCAGCATGCATGCACATGGACCTACATGATTACTTCATATAGATCCAATAAATTAAAAAGTAAAAACCCAAATGCAGCTTCAATCAACAAAATACGGTGAATATTATCATTAGTGTGCATTTTCCTAGTTATCTTGTATCTCGTGCTCATATTTTTGTACAAAAATAGAACAGTGCACGATAATGTGAACTGAAATGCCAAGTGATTACATTCATGCAAATATGGAACTCAAATACCAGATATAGTAGATAGTATAGTTGTCGGCATCACATCAGAAAATAAATTATTGGCTATGTAAAATGCTAAGGTTTCGAAAAATCGAACAAATCATCAAGAACTGGACCAATAATCATGATTCCGCACGAGTGCAGAACAAATTTCCCAATCACGCATAAAGGAACGGGACACTGCTAAGGGAAAACGCGAGAACTGTGCCACCGAAACACAAATTCATTATGCCCACAGCTCAAGCCGTGGAGAAACAGCAAACAA